>MU001867.1:0-82924 GCA_010093585.1 Melanomma pulvis-pyrius CBS 109.77
ATGCCAAGCCGTGCCGAGCACAACAGAAGGCAAGTCTGAAGGAACTTAGCCAATTAGGGCGTAGCCCATTACACGTTGTAAAGTACTTCTAGCGCGTTAGTTAGTAAAAGTAGTTTAAGAGACGTTGTAGAGTTGTATAGTACGTTGCACGCTTAGAGTTGTATTTTGTTTAATAGCCTAGAGAGCAAGCTGTATATTTGCCTTGTTTAAGGTTAATTGCGCATTTGTAGGTAGAGGCATTGTATTTCAAAGTAATAGAGTCGCGATTTTGGTGGGGTCTTGGCAGAGGTGGCCCGATTACTTGTGTGGCCCGGTTACTTGTGAAGTACGTTATAGCGTAGTTGTAAAGATAGAAAATTCAAAAATCGAATTTTTGGTGCAATTTTAGGTTCGCGACTCGCATATATTCGCGACTCGCATATAAAGTACGTTAGGTACAATAACCTTTGTGTTCTTATTTTAGACAATGTTACGAGATGCTTTGTCTCTTGCTTTGAAATTCATTGTTCAATACCCTGCAGTTCCTCCTAATGTCTAATCTCAACCAGCCACTGCCGCTATAATCTCATCTAAATTCCTCATTCCCCCGTCCCACCGTTTTTCCCGGCCCAGCACCCAACTCCACCGCTTTAGGCCTCGCATCCAGTTCAACAGGCGGCACACTTGGCTGCGCCAATTCATGCGCATATTTCTCTTGTGGAGATCCCGTAGCCACAACCCCATAACCATTATGTGAATAGGGATTCCCATCCAGCTCCGCTCCCTCCTTTTTACTATTCCTCTTCTTTCTCCAGAGAAAAAATCCCGCGGCGCCGATGAGAGCGAGGAGTGCTACGGCGCCAATGACGATGCCAGCTGTTGCGCCGCCGGAAAGGCTACTCGAAGAGGAGGATGCCGGGGGCGTGGAGGTTTGGGAGCTTGTTGAGGAGGCGAGGGAGGGGGAGCTTGAGGTTGCGGTTGTGGGGGATGAAGAGGAGCTAGAGGAGGAGCTAGAGGAGGAGCTGGATGGGAAGAGCTGTGCGAGGTTGAACGTTAGGGATGTTGCGGATGGCGCTGCGGATGATAGGGAGGAAAAGGTTTCATTCATCTTTTCATTTGTCGTGTTGGCGAGAAGGTTGTCCTGGCGCGCCCAGCAGATGTTGATTTGATCTAGCACTCATCGTCAGCCCAAACCGTCCCAGTCTCCCAATTCCTAAACAGGAATGTTCTACTTGAAATCTCGAAATAGGGTTCTCACTGGTCGTCTGCGTACACTCCTCCCTGCACCCAAATTAGTCCATGTCCTACTAATATACATCTCTCCTATCTTTCTCCATGATTCTACAAAGCATCGCAACCCTGGGAACTCACCGGGTTTTCAGACAACAGAACGTATAACTTGAGTCACCACATGCGACCTCATTCGATGACGGTGTCCCATCACATCCTGTGTCGGGAGCCCAACACACCGAGTCCGCACCCGGCGCACAGCAATACCATTTATCAAGCAGGGCATCGCGAACACAGGCTTGCGGCGCTGGGCACTGGAACGGACTTCCGTCGCACTTGTATTCGGACGCGTTGGTTGCGAAGTAGAATTGGTCGTACGCAGCATAGACTCTTCCTGCGAAAATGGAAAGAAACAGAGGCGAGAAAGTTAGGCGGGCCATGGTGATGGTGGTCTTTAAGAACCTATGGGATGGAGAGTTCACAATGATCGATATCGATGGGAGGTCGTTACGGACGACTGCGCCTGGACGTGAATGATAGGAGTTGCACTATGGGCCCGCTCGCTCCGGGGCGACCCCAAACCTTATAACCCTACCGCCCAACAAATATCAGCGCGAGGCGGCATAGCGATTGGGTCCGGCGCTGTAACATGAAACGCAGGGATCTTGATGCAGGCGTGGCGGAGCAAATCGATCCTTCGTGGGGAGCTCGGGCCAGTTTATGATCGGTGGCATGTACTAATTCGTGAATAGGAGATTTTGATGGGTATCAATGAAATCCAGGCCTCAAATATAAGGTGGAAGTAAATGTTGAAAACTGAAAGATAGTGCAGAAAGAGGGCAGAAAGATTCTTGAGGTGCTAGGTGCGCATACAGTCAGACAGTGTTAGAAACCCCTAGATTGTCCATGTAGGTATCCCGACATTACGATAGAGAAACTTAGTTAGCAATAATTATGGACCAAACTCTCGAAGTCCATCACAACTTCTATCTCCATTAAACATATGTTAAGAATACTCTTCAAACACTCCTTGAATTTCTCCAGGAAAAGCCCTTCCAGAAATGTCCCAACACTAGAAAAAAATAAATCGAAGTGATAAATATCAGCCCTACAGATTTCGAAAGGATTCATGCTTATATTAACCACTGTCGTCATGTATCGTCGCTTATCGTTTTCGCCCCGAAGCTTAATGTGAGAACCGCACAGAAAGCAGTGTCTGTATGTGTCTGTGTGTCTGTGCGTGTCTATAGTAGAATGTAGAATAAGAGAAGACACACCCAGAAATGAGGACGTGTAGAGGTTGAGTTGGGCCATATTTCTTATAAGCTTGAATTGTATAGCTTCGACTTTACTCGTCTTATCGTATCTTACTTCTTCATACACTTTCTAGTCTAGTTTCACTCTCCTATTCACCCCGATTCATCATCTTCTAGATTCTCTCAGGTAAACTTACAACCCCATCTAATATTTTTAAGAACAAGATTCAGTTTTTTTCAATTTTCGACACCGCCACCCAATGCCCCTCAACGCCATGCTTTAAAGCGTGTTCAAACGATAGTAGAAAACAAGGAACAAGGTATTATGACTGTAGAATCCTAAAATTGGCGACAGTATGCTTTGGGCAACATTTCGATCTAATTCCCTTTTGAAACGACGCCTGTAGGTAACTGGTAACATAATGAAGGAAAGGACATGTACGCAGTTGAGAACGTATGAATATTTACATGCCGCCTCTTCTTACCTCTAGTGAGGCGACAGCGATAGTTTTGCTACCAGGCTAAATGGATTCAATGCTGTACAAGACTCTGCACATCCCATTGGAGTTGCTAAGAGACAGTAGAATGGTGGTTAGATAAACGACATCACCAGGTTTCCTAACACGAGTAAGCATGTGAAAACGGGTGAAAGGTGGAGAACTCTTACCGCAATATATTGCCCGTCTTCCTTCTTTTTTGCCCAAAATTCGTTGGCCTCAGCCTCGCTTAGATTGCCTTTCTGCATGGCAACGCTCACTAGTGCACTCTCCACGCCCTCGCCCATACCTTTGCTGCTTCCGCAAACAAAGATACGTCCATCGAGAGCGTTGACCACGAACCAAACAATATCAGCCTGGACCTTGACTTCATCTTGTACATATTTAGCTTCGCTCTGACCGGCGCGGAACTTTCGACTCTGGACGACTTTCTTGATCTCCTGCTCGTGGTCGCCTAGCTCGCCAGAGTAGATCTCATCAAGCATAGCGTCGCGGACACCTTGAATGAGCCAGATCTTGTTTGCGCAATTGGCATTCTTGAGCCTGTTCAAGATGAAGCCTCGGAACGGAGCCATTCCCACACCAGCACCGATGAGTACCATAGGGCCTTCGCCGCCGAATTGGCGAGACAGGGGGTTGGACATGAGCCCTCGGAACATAGGCACGCGAATGTCGAGAATGACGCGGGGATCAATTCCCTCGTTCTCGGCGTTGGTGAAGGCTTGTGCGATACGTTCCATGAAGCCACTGCCCACACCTGTTCGCATGCCGCCGTCGGTGTGCCAGTCGGGCGTCTCGTGGACAGTAACGGCCATCTCGATGAGGCGGCGGTCTCCGGGAAGTCCGGGACGGGCCGACGAGACATGAGGGTCGTTCGAGAGAGAGTAGAATCGGGGCATCAATTGGTTGAGGATAGAGAGCAAGGCCGGGAGCGGTGGCTTCGACGAAGGGAATGCGGAGAGAAGCTGGGCAATGGTGATGTGGGAGGTGGTTCGGAGGTCGCAGAAAGCTGCTTGACCTTGGGCGGACGCGAGGTAGAAGAGAATTTTCCTTTCATTGGGGGCATCTGCATACTCGGCCATGATGCGGAGTAGCTGCTTGGTGGGAGGGTGAGATTGAATGTCGGCACACCAAGTGAGGAGCTCGCGGCGTGTAGTGACAAGTTCGCGCGGCTTATCATCGCCCCAGATAGTCGGCCAGCGGCCAGTCGAGGTCTTGAGCGTGACTGGCTTGTCTCGGACGAACTTGGGGATGCAGAGCACATCGAAAAGCTCATCGACAATCTCCGTCGAGTTTGGCGGGCAGATGCCAATGGCCCCACCCACTTTAAAGTCCACGCCACCCTCGTCTGGGTAGTCGGTCACGTCGAGATCAAAATGGAAGGTTCTCTTTTCGGCTCCAGGCTTGGTTAATTCGCGAGCGCCGTAGAGGGGTGCAGAGTAGACATCGTATGGAGGATGTGGCTGCACGTACTTGGGGGGTTCCTTGTGTACAACCGAGACGTGCTTTGATGCAGAGGCAGGAATTGGCTCAAAGGACATGTTGACTGGAGGTAGGGCGATAGTATCGGTCAGCTCGCTGTCGAGACCGAGAGGTCCAATTTGCAAGTTCAAGCTCCTGAAAGCTCTGTTGTCTGGGATTACGACGGGCTCGAAGTTGGGCGACGTCGTATCTGGGGCCAGTGTCTTGAGCAGACAGCACCCTCCGCCGCAGCACTGGCTGATCAGCTTGGTGGCCGTCTCCGTGTCTCCCAATATCCTCCTGATGTCGGTGGGGTTGTCTGAGATGAGCGTGGTGGAGGCGCGTCGCGGGCGGGCGGCGCCCTGCTCGGTGAAGGTGACGGCGGCGGTGGGCAGGTCCTGAAGCTTGTCGACTACTTCATCGAGCTGGAACTCGGTGTTGGGCGTCAGGGGGACGTCGGAGTCGCTGCTGTGGCCGCTCCATAGCATTGACTCGCCCGAGGACCGCGGGGACGTCTGCTCGGGTTGGGAGTGGGCGTGGGGCTGTGATGGCGACGGTCGATGGGAGAGCGATTGGATGGGCTTGAGGGTGAGCTGGGGGACGAGCTGGGGGACATCGCGAGGCTCTGAGGGAATTGGGTCGTTGGGATGGGACGAGGCCGTGGTAGGAATGTCGGACGCCATGCTACGAGTCGACGTGGTAGCCATGGGGTGCAGGCGTGGGCGTGGGCGTGGGCGTGGGCGTGGGCGTGGGCCGAGGGCGCGGTGGAGCGGCGGTTTTGTAGATGCGACAAAGGACGGTGAGCCTGGCATTGTGGGCCATGGTTAGCAACATCTGACTCAGGCTCGCGTGGCCGACAGTGCGGAAAGGGAGCACAGTGTGCAAAGTGTTCGCAGGCTAATTGACTGCATGGGCTGCCAATGCAATCGACGCCCGCGCGACGCGGAGAAGGTGAAGTGCGGTGGATTTGAAATTATCAGATGCCCGATTATCAGATTCCCAGCGGTGAGGTTATCAGATCGTGGGGGTGGTCGGGCGCTCACCTGTGTGCGCGTGCAACAACCCAAGCAACGGCGAGCGCAAAACGAGTGACGGCCGTGGGCCTGCGCGCAGTAGCACTCGCGGCGACGACAGGGTGGATGCAATTGACGGATGGACGGGGCGTGGGCAGTAGAGGAGACGAGGGTGGCGGGTCGAGTCGAGAGAGGGTCAGGAGGAGCTGGTGACGATTTGAACTGCCTCGGGCACTGCCGGCCAGGGTGGACGAGGGCGGGAAGATAATTTACTCGGGCAAGCCAAAGCAGGCACAGGGAAGAAAGGGAGACGGCTGCCCTTCCGCGGTCGCGCGGTCGGTTGTGTCATTACTGGCCCAGGGTGGGATTGATATGCCCGTCCTCAGCCTCTTCCTGGCCTGCCCCAGATGGCCAAGCTGAAGAAGCCAGCAATCCGGCTCTCGGCGGCATCCCATCTCCTGACTTCTGACCTCGACAGCCAATCTTGGGGCCGCCCGAGTTCGAGACGCTGAACGACGTCGGCCCTCATAGAGAGGCCTCTCCAGCAGCCCAAATTGCGCCCGTCTTCGCTCGCGGCCGCCGCCCGGATACGCCCGTTCCCCAAAACCATGCTTTTTCGCCCTCGCAACATCTGCAGCTCTCACGGCAGATGTCACTCGGCGTCTACGCAGTAGAAGAGGCGCCGCGCTTCCTTACATTATGTCGTCAGTGCGCCAAGTGGCGGTCAGAGTTGCCGCATCGGGATGAAGCCAGTCCGCTCTACACACTACTAAACTCGTGAGTTTCAACACAGACCCGTCCTGGGCCTGGAAGCGTCTCCTATTTTCGGTGCGACTGTGACTGCGACTGCGACTGCGAACGCGACTGCGAACGCGTGTACTATAGCAGGGACGGACACGTGTAGAGCCTGCGTTTCTTCCAGGGCTCTGTTCTACGCGAGCCCACACAATTGCGGCAACGTCAGTGGCGGCCCCACTGCCTCGCACACACGAACATTTCACCGAGCTAATTGGAGCGTCTGTTAACTCAATGTCATCGTTGTTGAAGTCATCTGCGGCTTCGACAGGAGGGCTGAAGTGGAAGTGTTCCCTCTGTGCCTCGTCGTATGTCAGATGCCATGTCTGATATGAGCGACATCGGAGGTAGAGATTTTGCCTGCTGCCCCGCTTTTTGTTATTTAGTAGCTACAAATATCGACGGGAGTCAAGAGTCTTCCGGTTCATCTATCGGGTGCATTTCTGCATCCATGTAGCTCATACAGAAGTCTCGAATATCGGGCGCTGAATTGTGAGCAAGCAAGGACGCCTGGCATGATTACCCACATGCTATCCATGGGTCTAATCGGCATGGAGCCACACATGCATTCGTTACAGTCGCGGCTCATCGACGGTTGTGGTCCACAGGACCGTACCCCACATTCGTACATAATCGAAGCATTAATCAGATCTAGATCGCAAGTGGGTAGGATCTGATAGCACTAAAGTAGGGGGGGGGGGCGTGCCGTAGCGAAGCCAGAGTGGATTGACAGAATGAAGCCAGGTAAAAGGATATTTGAATTATACAAGGTTACTACCATCCATCTTCTAACTTAAGTCGTACACCGGCATGCTCCGACATGTGCTATCACATGACCATCATCCTTCCATGTGTCTTACCTTTTTCTTGCAATAATTCAAGCCAACTTCCCTCCAGCATTCATATAGAGCGTTGGAGACACGTACCTCATCCCCAATCTCCCCTCCAACGGGAACCTCCATCGCAACAATCTGACTATACAATCCGGTATGCAACACCCTTCTACACTCTTCAAACGCCTTCTTGCTACTAAGCAAATTTTGGAGATGTACATTTCTGTCTTTCTTGAGTTTCGCTTCTTTACTGCAGACGACTTGGGTATAGACGACTGATTTTTGAGAGACCAGTGCGGGTATAGGTAGGGCAATTTGACGTGTGATGGTAGAAGTGGTAGGTTGAATGTTTGGGAGACGACGCGAGGTGAGTAGTGCGGATTTGAGCATCTTGTATATCTTCTTCCCGTCGACACAAATACCGCTCCTTTTTAATCATGTACCTCTCCTCCCTCCTATCGGCGTTACTTGATCATCTATTACGAAAGCCTCGGCATCTAGAGCTCCTCCTCGTGACCTCAAGACCTACGCATCTCTTCTACACGGACTCTTCCGTAAAGATTTGACTGACGTGCCTTCGTCGTTTCTAGAACGCGCGATTGGTGATGTGATAGAATAGATGCGATGTGTCTGATGACAGATGCCATAGTACCTTCGTGTAAGCCGCTTCAGCCCGGCATCAAGATCTGACGTGTTGAAATGGAGATGCTTTGGGGTAGTAGCGGTTATGGTTCGGCATAGCTCGATCATGCCGAGTTTCTAATAATTGAGAAACCGAGGTCAGGAGCGATGATGTTTTATGAGAGGAGAACTAAAATACATATCAAACGCTAAGCTATTTTCTATATTACACCGTGCTCATAGCCAATAAACAAACCAAGCCTTCTAGGGTATCCCAAATTCAATAGATGAATGGAAAAAGCTATCAAGACGTCTTAAGGTGATATCACAACAAGCTGTGCCATGTAATTGCAATATATGCAGCAAGCCGTTGGGCTTCTTTCGCCTTCCATCACTGAAACCCGGGTTCAAGATCCAGATGTGATTCGTTAATAGTACAGTGTACTTAGCATTGCTAAGCCGAGCCAATCCCACATATGCTTTTTGCCTCAATGCAGGAATCCAAGACATTCCCACAAAGTTTCCTATATTCCTGCGTCGACTCGTTCCTAGAAGACCCCGCTAGGCATCGAGCAACCCCCTCTGTACAGCCGTGCACACCAACGTGCAGTCTGCGTTAGCACATAGGCATTTACTTTCTCGTTGTATCCACCTCCTCTTCCTCCCTCTCGTCATCCCTCTCTAAGTCCTCCTCAATCTCATCGGTCTCTGTAACCTTCCCCCTGCGCTGTAAGTGCTCGACCTCGCCCCCACTAAGCTGCCACTCCATCAATTTGCTAAACGCACCTTCTGGATTCGACGCAAGCTCCTGGTACGTTCCCTCCTCCGCGACCGCGCCATCAGCACCTATGCAAATGATACGGTCAGAGCGTTTGATGGTGGACAGACGATGTGCAATACTGATAGTAGTGTTCTTCTCCTGGAGCAACTTCCCAAGAGCTTGGTTGACAAGCGTCTCGGATTCGGCGTCGAGAGCGCTAGTGGCTTCGTCAAGAATGAGGATATCTGGTTTCTTGATCAGGGCGCGCGCGATAGCTATGCGCTGTTTCTGGCCGCCAGACAGTTGGGTTCCACGGGCACCGACGTGAGTTTCGAGACCATCGGGCTAGGCAGAGTTAGTAGCGTACATTGATGCTAATGGCGAATGGACGACTTACGAAATCACTGATGAACTGGCAGTTTGCCTTGCGAGCAGCAGCCACGATCTCAGCGCGGGTAGCATGAGGGACGCCGTACGCGATATTCTCTGCTACAGTCCCAGAGAACAACACTGGTTCTTGTCCGACGAAGCCAATCTTCCTTCTTAGTTGTTTTGCGTTAAGCGTTGTGATGTCTCGTCCATCGATTAAGATGGTTCCTTCTGTAGGGACGTAGAATCTTAACAACAGACTTGCAACAGTCGACTTACCTGCTCCGCTCGGGGCAACGATGGCGACATTCATGCCTTGTTCGATCCTAAAACTAATATCTTTGAAGATATTCACCGCCGGCCGCGTGGGGTAGGCAAAGGACACGTTTTTGAACTCGATAGGCCCTCGAGCTGATTTGACAGGAAGACCGACCGTGGGCGATATAGTGGGATTGCGGTCCTGGAGCTCAAAGAGACGACTGGCAGCTCCAACTCCTTTCATCATCTCCCCCCAAAAGCCAGATAGGCCCACCATGCTTGATCCGGCATACGCTGTGTACATCAGGAACGATGACAGCTCTCCGATAGTGATGGCGCCTGTTTTGACCATGCTGCCTCCGACATAAAGGACTGCGATGATAGTCAGATTTCCCATTAGCCCAGTACTGCCGTAGAAAGTAGCAGCCACGATTGCTTCCTTCTTCCCGAGGAAGAAAATCCTCTTGATCTGGCGGTTATAGCGTCCTGCTTCTTGGACTTCACCCGCGAATGCTTGGCTAGTTCTTACGTTCCCTAGTCTCTCTTCTGCAACTTTAGTCAAGGTTCCGAGATTTTTCTGAATCTTCCGACTTATATTTCGCAGCATTCTGCCGGAGACAAATGCGGCTACGGCAACGGGAGGTCCGATTAGAGCAAGAATGCCGGTAAGCTTAAGGCTCACGTAGCCCATCATGATGAATCCAGCGGTGCCGCTGACGATGGAGCGCAGTCCGTCGGACAAATTCTGCGTAATGCTCTTGCCCACGATGATGGTATCAGACCCGAGACGGGAAATGAGATCCCCAACCCTGTTTGCGTCGAAGAACTCTGCGTTCTGAATGAAGGTCTTCCTGTACAGCTGGGATCGCAGCCGCGCGACGATGCGCTCTCCGACAATGCGCAGGATAATGATACGACCGAAGTTTGCTGCTGCACCCGTTACGAGAACGCCAGCCAGGACAAGGTAGAATGTCGACATGTCTAGTCCATATAGCATTTCCTGGGCGCCCTCGGGTTTGGTCGCAATGTCCAGAATCTTTCCGATGGAGAATGGGACGGAGAGCGAAACGGCCGAGGAAATCAACAAGAACAAGAATGCCCAAGACAGCGTCTTCAGCTCCGGCCTCGCAATGCTGATCAATCTTATGACCTCCTTCATGCTCCCCGGCGAACTGCCCGGGGCGCCCTCTTTCCCAAGTTTTGCACTCAGGTTGACCTGGGCGGCTGCAGACGCCTTTTCTGACTTCACGAAACCCAAGTCCTCGGCCTCGGGCTCATGCTCCTCGATGTCGATGATGCCCTTCTCCTTCATCTCATCTTTGTAGGATTTGGGTATATTTGCAGGCGCCCTGACTCCTTTGTTTGCCTCGGACAAGGCGCTCGAGATGCCGAACATTCGGAATGGAGGCAGTGGGCCATTGCGACGTGTGGTGCCCGCTGGCGCAAACGATGGGAAGGCACAGGGCGGTATGGACGCCGAGGTCCTGGAGTATAGGCTTCGTGGCGGGGCAAGAGCACGACTCGGGGGGGCCGAGTTCATAGAGAAGGCTCTCGCAATGATCGAGGAGGCAGGGCGTATGCGAAGCCGTATGCAAGGCCGTATTGTCGAGAAGAGAGCTCCATTCCCCGGACTCTGCCAGGCCTTGGCGGCGCGAGGCAGGCGTGGTAGGGTGCCGGGCATGGCTGCTCGGTGCGCTGCCGTCTACCTAGAATTGAGCGTAATCTGGCGCCGCGTGAGCATCTGCGACATGTCGATGGCGCGGGTATGGTGGTGAGCTGCGGACAAAACTGCTCGGCCTCGGGTCGTGTGGATTTTGATGACGGAACCACGATCCGGAATCGGCGCCAAACACGTGCCCGCGACGCCGTTCAACCTTGCAGTCTTCTTGTCGACAACACTCGAACTCGACACTTCAGCTTAGCCGCACCATGGGGAGAGAGGGGGCCTTCATCTGTACGTGGCGGCACCAGCAAAGCTTCCGTTCATCTCCTGCACGACACAAGAATGGACTTCGGTGAAGGCTCCAGGCCGCCCCACACAGCCACACCTGCATGGCTAGATCCGTGAGCATCTTCGACTCATACATACTTCACACAAAAGGACGCCTTCATACCGACGACTTCTCCTTCATTTGATGTCTGCAACGTCTTCTGTCCTTTGTTTACGCATTCCATCCTCTCGCACCTTCCCCAAAATTTCACCTCGACTCACAATTCCTGCTCTTCTCGCCATTCCCCAAATCCCCGATCAGTCCGCCCAATCCATGCAATGGCCTCACCCGTCCATCTAGAAGGAACCACCCTCGAAGGCGGAGGCCAATTGCTCCGCATTGCCATCGGTCTCTCCAGCCTTACCAAAGTCCCAGTCAACATCACCAACATCCGAGGCAAACGCTCCGGCGGTGGAGGACTGAAAGCGCAACACCTGACATCCGTGCAATGGCTCTCTCAAGCCTCCAGCGCACGCCTTAGCGGAGCCGGTCTGAAGAGCAAAGAGATAACCTTCATGCCAAGTACAAGGGACCAACAATCTGAGACATACTTGAAGTCAGAGATCCAGATCTCGCAGAACACGCCGGGGAGTATAAATCTAGTCTTTCAGGCCATACTACCATATCTTCTTTTTCGCGGGTCCCACTTCCCCGTTCGGGTACATATAAGCGGCGGGACGAACGTCTCTAACTCCCCATCGCATGACTACGTATCCCAAGTCCTACTCCCCATGCTCTCACTCATCGGCATCCCTACCATTGAATCCGAACTCCACTCGCGAGGCTGGTCTCAAGGCGGCGCTAGACTCGGAAGCATATCCTACATCGTGACACCGGCAACCCGGCCTCTCCCCGCCTTCCAACTTACAAACCGCGGGGATATCAAGAGCGTGAGAGTAACGATCCTCGCACCCAAGGCATGCGAACAGCATTTCAGAGACGAGCTGGACGTAATGTTTGATAAACGTGAGACCGCCATCTTCGGGGACAGAGAGCCAGAGGTGGAGGTTACATTCGAGGACTCGCGGCATGATAAACGCTTTTATCTCCTCCTCGTTGCTACTACAACGTCCGGCATCAAGCTTGGCCGCGATTGGCTATATGACCACAGGGTCCGGGTGGGCAAGCTTGAACATGTCATGTCGAGCATGACGAAGAAGGTATTTAGCGATCTGATCGAAGAGATCGAACATGGAGCGTGTGCGGATGAGTTTTTAAGAGACCAGTTGGTTGTCTTCCAGGCGCTGGCCAAGGGGAAGAGTTCTGTCCATGGGGGAAGGAGAAAGGGCGAATTGGTAGAACCGAGTTTACATGCCAAGACGGCGCAGTGGGTGGTCCACGAGATAATTGGGGCAGACTTTGATGTCGAGGGTGGATGTGAAGGTATTGCATTCGGGAGTACTGAGGAAGACGTAGACAGGAAAGAGGGGGGAAAGCTGAGACAAAGTCTGGAGAAGCTACACGTCTCAACTTCCAAGGACAAATAGCTGTCGGGAATCCGCGAGTGTCGGATATCCGCGAGATAGGAACGATGATCAACATCCGCCTCTTATGTCCCGTATGGAGTAGACTAGCGAGAAAGATAATGTATATACAATACTAGTCATGACCCGAAACTCGTTTAGGGTAATGATTGGCTGCAACATGAACGTGCAAAAGAACGTGATGAGGAATAATCGTTTGTCAATTACTGGAACCTATTTTAAGTACTTGCAAGTACTACGTGGTACTTATTATTGTACAGCACTTACTCCTGTAATAATAACAATACCAGACACTATACGTTTCCATGTCAAAACAGCTTCGAGACTATCAGCATCTTTGTTGACAATCCATTTAGTTACCTTGTGACTCCGTTAGACCCGCACCCTCACGCCAAGCGTATCTCCACCGTCCCGTTCCCCAAACGGCAGCCCGAACGACGTCACACCACTATCACTACCCCTACCCCTAGCGGTGATACGGCCCTCGCTTACACACCTCGCGCGCAAAATCTGGTGATAAGACACCGGGATATCAGACAATGATAATCGTGTTGAGGCGAGGGAGGCAAGAGTGGGAGTGCAGGTGTATAAAGTGGCACATCTTGCGAACGGCTAGGAGCTTAGATTTGGGTTTTGGTTGAGAATCGCGGAACGAACCAAGCGTTCATCTATTGAATTCCAGTGTAACAAGACCGAACACTGCATGAGCTCAACAAGTTATCAACGTCCAACGTCCAACGTCCAACGTTCAACGTCAATCCCGCCTCCACCACTTCCGTCTTCACAACTCCCTCCGTCTTCACAACTCCCTCCGTCTTCACAGGCTCGAAGGGCCCAATCAACATCTAAAAATGGGCTCCGAAAAAGCGCCCTCGATCGCGCCCGTGCGCTCCCCGAGCATCGACGAAGGCCAAATGGCCGCCGAAAAGCAGATGCGAGACATCGGCGCAGAGCTCTATCTCGAAGTACGGCAGTACTCGCGTGAGGAGCTAGATGAAGAGAGAAAAGTTGTGCTGCGGAAGATTGATTGGGTTATCATGCCTATAGTGCGTCTCCTTGTCCATATATCTCCTGCAGTCTTAAATACTGTGTCCAAGTGCAGTGCAGTGCTAATAGAAGATAGATCTGCATAACATACACAATTCAATTCTTGGACAAACTCTCCCTCAATTACGCTTCAGCCTACACTCTAATCCCTGACCTCGGTCTCGAAGGTCAGCGCTACAGCTGGGTCGCCGCCATCTTCAACTTCGGCTACATGTTCTGGGCGATCCCGGCAAACCTCCTAGTCCAGCGCCTCCCAGTCGCAAAGTACACCGGGGCAATGATTCTCCTCTGGTCACTACTATTGTGCTGTCACGTTGCAGCAAAGAACTATGCCGGGATCCTAGTGCTACGCTTCTTTCTAGGCATGTTCGAAGCGTCTATCTCACCCGCTATCATGAACGTCGTTAGTATGTTCTACACGCGCCAGGAGCAGCCGTTGCGTATGTGCGTATTCCTCGCCTTCAATGGCATGGCGACGATGCTAGGGGCTCTATTAGGCTACGCACTCGGCCACGTCAACAACGCGAACATCTCGAGCTGGCAGCTCATTTTCCTAGTCATCGGACTGATGAACTTCGTCTGGGCGTGGGTGTTCCTCTGGGTAATGCCCGATTCACCTAGCAACGCGAAGTTTCTCAGCCACAAGCAACGCATCGTGGCCATCGATCGCATTGCCGGGAACATGATTGGTGTCAAGACGAAGCAGTTCCAGCCGCGGCAGGCAGTCGAAGCGCTGCTTGATGTGAAGGTGCACTGCCTTATGCTCATCGGGCTTGGGTGCGGCGTTATCAACGGCGGTGTCTCGAACTTCGCCTCTGCTCTGATTAAGGGGTATGGATTCTCGGGCATCTATGCAACGCTTTTGCAGCTCCCGACCGGTGCCTTCGAGTTTGTGCTCGTCCCGCTATGTGGACTCGCCGCGGGGTATTGGAGAGATAGCCGCTGTCTCATCCTCGCGTTCATCTGTCTCCCACCTCTCGGTGGCCTGCTTGGCATTCGGTTGACGGGCTTAGACCATAGATGGAGTCTCGTTGGGTGTACGTGGCTACAGTATCTCATCGGCGCACCAGTCATTCTGTCCTGGAATCTGCTGACGACGAACATCGCGGGACACACGAAAAGATCAGTAGCGAACGGGATGTGGTTCTTGTTCTACGCAGCCGGAAACATTGCGGGAGCAAATATTTTCTTTGCAAGGGAGAAACCGAGATACTACTCTGCGTTGACGGGCCTGATCGTGTGTTATTGTGGGTTGGCTGCCATCGCACTATTCCTAAGGCAGTGGATGTGGTGGGACAACAAGAGAAGAGATAAGGCCTATGGGCATGGAGAGGATTCGACGGCCGTTGAGGATGGATTTAAGGATATGACAGATGGCGAGAGTAACCATTTTAGGTACGCGTTGTGAGTCATCAACCAAGAAAGCGGTTCGTGGTAGTACGTAGTGACGGCGGTTCTATCAATTTAGCGGGAGGACTCTGCTCGAGAGGACTCTGCTCGATGAAAATACTGACGACAGGTAAACAGTTTAATTAATCTACTCTGTCTTGTTGATTCTACCAGTCTGTTATATAGCCATCGCTGATGTCCAAAATTATTTCCATAGGCCGTATGGGCCGGTGGTAAACTTCCAGAGCTTAACAGTGCCGTCCTCACTACCTGTAGCATATAGCTTGCCGTCGGGGGAGAAGCTGACGGACCAAATGGGGCCGTGGTGACCCTTATTAGTTTCTACAAATCAATTAGCATGCTGTAAGCACTTACTCAAATACAATGGGGGCCATACCTAACTCCTTCTCCTCATCAAAGTCCCAGACCCGCACCCAAGTGTCGTTCTGGCTGCTACCACCAGTAACGAACTTCCGCTGTCCACTATGCAGTGCTACACTTGCGATATCATACGGCGTCTTGATGCTCTTGATCAATGAGCCCGGTGACGCGCTATTGAAGAAGTAGACGCTTTTTCCAGCGGCCACGCTCAACGTGCCGTCAGCAGAGGTGTTATCCATCTCGCACGTGCCGACCACCCCCTCTACCACGTACTCTCCAATCGTAGACTGCTGTCGCAGGTCCCACCAGCGAATCTTTTTGTCCTCGGCGGCTGTTATCAAGACGTTCGGGTCCGAGGCCCATACGATGGATTTGATGGTTCCGCCGTGCACGCCTGAGCCAATCTCGTAGCTAGGGGGTGTCGTAGATGACGAGGTAGAGCTATCGCGTGACAGGTCAAATATGCGGAGCTTTTTCTCCATGCCACCCGTGGCGAGGATCTGGGGTTGGGGCTGGTTCGGGAAGGCGACGGCGCGGACGATGTGGTTATGGGAGAGGGTGTGCAGAGCTTCGCCCGTGTGTGTATCCCACACTTTTCTATGAATCTTCAGTACTAGACAAACTTATAGGGGCTCAATACATACGCGGAGAAATCTGCAGATCCTGTCGCCGCGAGCGACGCGTCTGATGACAGCCGGGCCTGCCACACGGCGCCCTTGTGACCTAGAAAAGTCCCAATCCAATCACCAGTCACTCCATCGCGGAGCATCGGGTTCATGTCCTTGCAGGCGGATATAATGTAGTACTGGTCCTCGTCGACGATGGACGAGAAGTTGATATGGGGGACCGGTCTTGAGTGGCCATGACAGGTAAGAGGTACGACTTTCGTAGCTTCCTTAGACATCTTCTAAGAAGCTCTTCTTATACCAATTCCGGTTATGTAGTAGTCTACGTGTGGTGGTGCTTGTCGAAAGGAGTGGCTAACCCCCTACAATATCTTTTGTACGTGGAGGGGTAAATGGGAAAGAAGGTCCTGGGAAAGTATATGTGGAGGCAGGATGTGAACAGAAAAGAAAGGCAGTAGGGTCGGAATGCGGGTCGTAACTTCGTGAAAGCGTTTGGAGGATTGGACAAGGTTCGAGATTGTCTTTGAGACTCCAGTGACCGGAGGTTGATGCGGTGAAGACAAATGTAGCTAGCGGCGACGGCACAACTATGATCCATGTACCGAGGCCTGGAACGTGCCTGGACCTCGTCTGACCTTTCTCCTTTCCACCGTTCAATTCACCGTCTTTAGTTGTCTTCTGTCTCCCAGTCACACACCACTCTACACAGTGAAACTCTTGATATTAGTATGCAGGGCTTTCACCCTCTGGAATTGCCTAGTGGACTTACTATGCCACTCCAAACGTTTTCGTTCTTTCATTCACAACCCAAATGTTCGTTAGAAACGCCCCCTTAAAATTTGACTATTAACCTCTCTTTCAAGCCATAATACTCCTTTTATATGAATAAACTATCGTCAATCGCAAATTTTTCTAATTTTCTACCTTTTGATAGTGCACTGTCCCTGCGTTGTTGGCTGAGGATTTTAAACAATTCCCTGCCGACTTATATCATTGTTAATTCGTAGCTATACTTAATGCCAGCGCGCGGATACCTGTTGCTGTACAAAACCATGCTCATGATGGCTCGAGAAAACAAACATATGTGGAAAATTTAATTATCTCTCAAACATACCTTAAAAAAGAAATAACGTTAGCAGGTGTAAACTATTCTGGAAACAATTGCCAATTGCTACAGAGGTTTCAGGTTTCACTCTCGCTCTCGCTCTAAGGCCGGGCAACCTGAATCGGAAAATATTTTGTGGAAGCCTAACTAACGCTACAATATATCCCAATTAGACATCATTAATCCTTCAGAAAAGTAATGGTAAAAGAGTAGTAATGTAAAAGGTGCCTACTGCGCTAAACGAGCGGAGAGAATCGAGCATTTTGAAGCAACGGCTGCAAGGAGAAGATTTGAGTCTAGATTTCAGAATTTACTATCTTCTTATTACATAGTCATATTTTGACGCATAATCTCACTACCGTGGACCAAATTTGAAGTGGCTTGGTTTAAGATACGTGGCTGTGCAATTCACGCGCTAGGACAGGTTGGTGCCTAACACCTCAGATTGTACGATATCTTTATGGTTCCCTGTTTCGAAATCACCAACTCCAGACATAAATCGTCATATTCACGAAGATCTCCAACATGAGCGACAATATCATCTCCCTAACGCCGTTGCACGTATTCGAAATCAGGGGCACAACCGTCGACTCCACACCCTCAATATTTCTACCATCTCAGTCCAACACCACGCAGTCAAACCGTATTCTGAGCGTCTTCAAAATTCGCCCCAATGACGAAGGATCTAAACTACTCAAGTCGCTAGAATACTATGTCGACACGGCCGCCGTCCCCCTATCTGCATTCTGGTCCTTTAAACAATCTCAAACAATCAGCACATTCTCTAATACTACGAAAGTTGACGAGATCGTGAAGCGTGCATCTGAGCCGAAAAGAACGGCAATACAGACACATACATTTTTGGGGAGGCTCATGTGCACTAAAGGAAGCATATTGACTTCGTCAAATGAGCTGGACGTAAAATCATCAGCCGACTTCGAGTTCCCAAGAAAAATGAGCATATCCAGTGGGTTAGGTCATGGTGTGTGGTTCGATCCGCTGCTCGAAAAAGCTCTTCGTATTCCACCAAAGGAAATCAATAATGTGTTTACCGCCAATGTGCAATGGATGGGTATGGGCGACCGATGGACGACGTATGTGGACAACCGCTTTGTCGATATCGAGTGGGAAGGCCACGGAGCAGTGATAGGTGGTGGCTTAGTTTTGATGAACCAATATAAAGTGCTTGCGATTTACAAGCCGAGATGTGCAAGGTGGAAGGGTGGCGGTGGGTCCGATGAGAAGATTGGATCGCTGGGGGTCGTGGAGGAAATGAATGAGGAGATGATGGGGCATGTAGTTTTGTCGGCGGTTGCGATTGAGGAGCAGATTATGCGGTCGAAGGGGTTTAAGCCGGATTCGTATCATGCTGAATGGATGTGAAGGAGCAGTGAACGACACATTGGTCTAGTCTTTGAATAATCCCATTCTGTTGCATCTTGCGCTCCCTCTTTCTACAAGAGCTGACATGAAGTCCAACTGTCAAGGCTCATACGGGGGAGGAAGTTCCTCCTCTTCATACACCGGAAGATCCATTGGCTCAGGAATGCTCGATCCAGGACGTAACATAGGCAGGAATGTGATGCCCTGCCTTAAAAAGTCAACCTCAGACACCTTCCCCGCGCACTCGACTACCAGCTTCACCCTCAAATCATGAGTCGTTGAAATTCCATAGCTTCGGAACGAAGGTGCCATACTATCTGCCAAAGCGAGTCTGGGAGATAGCTCATCAAGCGTCATTCCATCGAACATGATGATCCCCGGGTGCTTAAATTCACACCGGAACAAATTGATTACTTCTGAGGAGGCACACCGGTGTTCGCCTTCGGGGTGCAACCTTACAGGCACCCGTGCATGGATATGAACGATCGTTTTAGCAATGATACCGCGCAGGGACACGACAGGTGGTTCCAGGACGCCCTCGCTACGCTCCAAGTGCGCGAGTGATATAGTCAGAGGTATCGGCTCACCAACACGAACCTGGGAGGGTAGATTGACCGCGATGCTAAAGGCAGCTGAAGGCGCATCTTCGTGATTGATGGAATCTTTCAAGCGGGAAAAGCGACTGTGATGCTTAGGCGCTCCTGCAGTATCGAGAAATCGTGTTTGGCGCCGGACTAAGACTGGCGAGCCTGGTATCAATGGTGGTATTATGTAGTTTTCGGGAATAACGGATGGGGAGAATCGGAATTGATGCCGCACTTTTGTCTTTCCAGAAAAGAACAATTGGTCGGATGGGATTTGAGCCTCCAGATAGTATTCCACCTTAGCACTCCCATCTTTGGCCCATAATGAAGGCGGTAGTAGATACCCAGGGCGATGCTCAAACATGGTACTCGACCTGAATGCAGCATCATTGATATTACCTGGATGGAGCTCAACGTTCTCTGGAAACCGGAACTCGAATGGAAAATCCACGTATGTTGGATTCGGATGGCGTGGGTAAGGTCCGAGTCCAGAAAACAATACATGTGTGAATGAAAAGAGGTTCGTGTTGTCGTCTTTGGAGCAGCTGGATCGGCCCCTGAACCATATTGTGACACGCAATGGCTCTGTTAGTATCCTTACACGGACTCGGCCCTTGACTTTGTCGCCACATGTGAATATCTTCTCCATGTATGCGGGCTGGAGAATGATAAACACGGGTCCTAGCTCATGGTTGTATGCATACGGGTATTGACTACGATACGTTTGAACCATCGCGCGTGTGATTTCACGGATCGACTGCGCAAGTAAAGTGGTAGAATTGAATATAAAATCGGGGTTGGAATAATATGTAAATAGTGCTTCGTCGCCGTTCTCTTGACCAGCGCATCATGTTCACGCAGGGCGTAGCGCGGGGCTGATTCCACGGCCGTCGAACAGGCTTCGCGTCATAATTGCCGCAGCTGAAATCTTGAGCTAAGACAAGCACCCTGTAATGGGTAGAGTGATAGGTGCGCTTAATTCCTTACAACTTAGAATACGATAAACAGTCAACTCGTGACGCGAGAAGCAAGTCGCTCGTCCATTCTATCGCCAATATTCTTATTATAGACTCTAGGATTCCGCTCAATATCCTCAGGAGAGGTGGAACAGGGGTTCATATGATTACCTAGGACAAACACTACACGCAGTGTGATTAGCCATAATCGACTGGAAAGTATGAAGACATACTCTCATACTCTTCAGTGAAAGTAGGAAAAAGGGGGATTCAAAGCAATTGAAAGCTGTCCTCAATATTATGTGGTTGGCTAAAAGATCGGATGAGCTGTCTAACGGGAGCACCTGCATAATAAGTGTACGCACGTGAGCGCGTGTTTTGCATTACAAGGGTGGTCCCACGTCGACCTACTGCACCGCATAAGCAACTTCCTACCTCTAGACAACACTAGACTTCTCACTACTACAAGAGATACTTCTACTTGTGTCTATCCTTCTGATCCTCGCATATCTATTTCGAGGCCTCCTGGCAGTCATACCACCATGTGACCCATCAACCTCACGATCAAAGTGAAGCACAAGTCGGACCTGAAAGCTGCCATATGTCATTGAACCTGATGTAGAGGTCACTGAAACCAAAGTTAATTGTGCCTGAAGCCAAGTTCGCGATGAAAAAACCATGGATGAAGTCTCCGATCTCCGCTCAGAATATGAAGACGATGAACTCGATGAAGAGTACGACGAAGACAACGAAGTTCCGTGAAGGGTGCGACTAACTAGGACAATTACGCTTGAGAACGCAACCGCTACTTCTAATTTCATGGGTGGCTGTGACGCGATTAGACGCGATCAGCTTCAAGAATATTTGATACGGAGGAACCATGCTAAGAAATGAGTGACCCTGCTTTCGAGCTCTTCAATCACTTCGGTCGTTGAAAGAAGTCCAAGGCACACCTCAAGAGAAGAGGGTCTGGGGTCTGGAACAGCGAACTCGATGGAGGTGTCTGTCGGAAGCTGGGTCTCGCTGCATTAGAGAAGGCGTATGCAAGCTCGTTTCTTAGCTTTTGAAAAGGAGGGAGAGCCACCGGTCGGCTCACACATTTTCGAGACTGTGCACGAGGTTGACGGCCATGACGATCCTTTTAAGTCCATGCTCAAGGACATTGATGAGCAGATGAAAGATGTTGGCGGATTGAAAACCGAGCCGGCTAATCTTCCAGAGAGTATGAATGGGTCCGAGAAGATTTAATAAGGCGTAACGCGGTTGAACATGATTTCCCTTTAGGTCTTCGGGCTGCTCTATGGGACGCCGATTTAGGAATTGATCTTATACGCGGCGGTTATCTTTTTCTGCTTTTACGAGCTAGCGGATTCAAGAGGGAAAGGCGGTAAATTCGACATCGACATATCGTCCTCTGGCGACACAAGGGTGCTCCACATTGCCCTTCACAATAGTTTACCTAGTTTCAATGAGAAATGGGAAGCTTATTCACTCTGTCCTTTTCGATACCCCTATCTTCCCTACCTAGCTCTCCCCATTATGTTCGCACTTCGGTACAGCTTTCCATCTACCCTCCTTGTTCCTAGCATTTTTCTCCTCTTTCTCCTCATAACTGATTGGCTCCTTAGACCTTGACTTGCTCGTATCGTACAGATCTTTCGGGTTTTCAACAAGTCGTGATATGGGCCTAAGCGGGTTTATGCGGCAACATACCTGAACTTGGATAAAATCGCCCCTTGCGTTATCTGTCTGGGTACATGAAAGCCTTTTTGTCTATTTGACACCTGATTCGACGACAGCGGTGCCGCGGGAGGGGGATGGGGGGCTTGGATCTCCGTGGCGAGTCTCTATTTAAGCCCCTCTGGTACATACACACCATCACTCCAAGGTGATGTGATCTTCAGGAACCCCTATTCGTGGCTCGTAATCTACTTTCATACTCTACGAGTCTTTCTTCTTTCTCTGTGCTACACCCCGATGCTCCCTCCTCAATTGCTCCGAGCTATACTTCTCAAACGCGAAATTCCAAATCGTCTCCGCTACGCTCAACCCATGTTTGCTTTGCGGCCCAAAATCATCGACCTTGGAGCTCTTCCTGCCGACATGCTGAATCACACTGGGTGTTATCGCCCACCTCAGCTCATCATTCTTATCCGCGTACTCCTCCGTCAAAACATCGACGAAGCCAACGCGCCGCTCCTCTAAATACCGCACCAGTTCTATGGCCTTGTTGCGCGGGAACACAAAACCCTGGGCGCAGCACCCGAATTGCGGCATGTAATTGACGCCCGCAGGGAGAGGGAGGACGGTCGCGCGGCCGAGCGCAAAGTATAACGCGATGAGCGTGACGCACAAGCTACTCCACGCGAGGCTAGCGCGGTTCGTGAGGATCCATTTTGTAGACGGAGTTTTGGCGCGGAGGTACGCGAATAGCGAGACTAGGATTGCGAAGGCGACGCTCGAATACATGAGGTAGGTGCCCCAAGATTCCGAGTTCCAGCCTAGGAACTCTTCGGTGTAGAACAGTCGTAGGTAGAGGAAGTCAGGAGATTCCTTTTTTAGTGCTGAAAGCGTCTCAGCTTCTGTGATTGCGGCGAGGGTCCGGTGGTACCACCCGTCCATGGCGACGATATCGTCTTCGAAAATGGCGATGTAGGGTATCTCCTGCTTGTGGCATGCCTTTACAACGTAATTGTAGTCGAAAATTCCTTTCTCGAGATATAGACCTCCTTCCTCCTCCATCTGTTTGACGTGGTTCAATTGGTCCTCTGGGAGGTCGTAGACCAGCAGCTCGTTGGTGAGGTTGGGGAGCCAATCCTCAGTGTACGCGGGGTGGATGGTCGGATCGGAGTGCGGTATGAAGACTACAAAGTGAATTTCGCTTCGCTCCTCGGGAGTGAGGCCAGCAAGCAGCGACCCGACAGAGTCCCGTAGATAGCGCACTCCTTCCCGTGCAATAGACGGTATGCCAACACACAGCTTCTTCTTTGTCTCATTCTTCTTCGCGTTGATATAATCGGTGCTGTTCGCGGTCGTAGTGATAAAAGCCTCAGCCTGCTCCTTCCGAATGGTAGAGTACGCAGGCGCGTAGGCAGTGCGCGGGTTGAAGAATAGTGACGTAGGGTCGCGCGACGTGACCGAGTGGATGCTGTACACGGTGGCGAGGGCAACGAAGGCGAGGACCGCGGAGAGCAGGCGCGGGTACATGGCGATAGGGGGAGGGAGGGAGGAAGAAAGAATGTAGCAAGTTCAAGGCATGGTCTGGTAATGGAGCGTTGAGGCTGCACTAAATGGAGGGAACCATGGCTGAAAAAGAGACGAGAAACGACAAGACGGAAGCCGGCGCGTTGGTGACTGGGGAACGGCTGATCTTCAGCCTCGCGACGTGCGTGGGGGCCGGAAGTGAGTGCATGCCCATGTTGAAATGCCATCGCATTCGGTCCGTATTCAAACTCGGCTTCAAAACATGGCTGTTAAAACACTGGACCCCTCTGCTAACCCGATGGAAGAACAAGCATGGCTGCCTCACCATCAAACTATACGTTTCCTTTAACATTAGCAAACAACGGCTCTCGTTGCAAGGGGCACGTAACCGCACATGTCTTTAGCGGGTAGGTGGGCTTGGTGTGGAACAAACGGCATTGGGGACTAAACCTGGAGGACTAGCCAGGTATCGTCACAGGGTTGCAGACGTGCCGACGACGACGACGACGACGACGACGAAGATAATGGTGATGGTGATGGTGAAGGTGATGGTGGAGGTACACGATCTGAGTGATAGATGAGGGCGTGGGCATCTAGGCAGGCAGCACTGGAGACGATCGGTCTGCAGCACGTGAGTTGCATGTTCCCCCGACGGCGCAATGCGGCGCTCTATGATGTCTGCCAAAAGCACTCCCGCATGCCATGATCAAACACAGCCTTCTGCCATACTCATCCACAGTTGAATGCAACCACGGATGTCCTTTCAAGTTGCGCACGGCGCATAAGCCCAGGCAAATCGTGTTGCGCCCCGCGAGGCATTGACTCATCAGGCATTGATCAATCCACTCACCTCCGCCTTATAGTTCTGCATCCAGTCGCGATCGGTCCGGGACCCTCTCAGCCTTCATCCGCGATGCCCAAGAAGCACACGCCCAGCTTTACGCACACGAAACCGACCTATGTCCACCCCTCGCTGCAAAGCTCGCGATCCACGCCTTCCGCTGGGCCCGCAGAGCCCCAGACGGTGAACCAGCGAATTCAGCAGCTGCGGCGGGAGCAGGCGCCAAGGACGACGCCAGAGAGGAGGGCGGAGATCACAGATGTAATAACACAACGCACCGTGCCGCCAGCTCTACGGCGCATTTTAAACTTAACGGAGATTGACGCCCCGCGCCCCAAGCCAGGTACCCGTACGCGCACTCGAGCCCCGCAACATGGCGGGCGCCCTCCGCCAGGGCCAGCTGTGCCAAGTAGTTGGTTGCAGTCAAGCAGACATGCGCCGAGCCACCTGCGAAAGTCTAGGAAGGACTATACTGAAAGCGATGGGTTGAGGTTCTGCGCCTTGGCCCAGGAGCACCATGTGGAACACAAGGTGTGTGCAGGACCATATCCATCCGCAGTTTGATATGCTGTACAAACGTGAACTTTTTCTTAGGCTCAGACCTCTCACTCTCGCAGCGTCTCCCCCGAAACCGAAGCCTTGTCCATCAGTGTCTGAGGACGCTCGCGCTGCACTGGGAAGAGTTGGCCGAATACGAACAACACTTCCTCCCGGCCCTACCGATACACCACAAGGAAGCGTTATTGAGCTATCTGTCTCGATATGGAAACAAGGGATGCTTGGATTTCAAGTCCTTCAAGATACTGTTCCAGAACGAGAAGGAGGTGGAAGGCGCCTCTGGTTCTGAGGACATCCGGTTCCTCGACCTGACTGGCCTTCTCAATCAGGACTATACGCTTGCGGATTTGAATAAATCCCTGAACCGCTCGTTCGCTAATGCTGCTGCAGTAGGGGGTATTGCTGAACTATCACTAGGGAGTCTGAGGCGGAAGGAGAAGGCGCCCGCAGAAATCGCCGAGTCCTGGGAGGACGATGAAGCCGATGACTTAAATGTCAGCCTTCCACCATTACAAATAAATGTACCCATATTCCCAAACCTCACACGGTTATCGCTCGCACATCCAGGGTCCTGGGCCTCATGGTCCGACCTCCTCACGCTTTCAACAAAACTCAACACACTAACTCACCTCTCCCTCGCCTACTGGCCTCGCCCTTCCACAACCCCCAATGCGGGAACCACGTCCATGGTCTCCAAACACACGAAGCCCATCTCGCTAGGCGGCTCACACTTCTACTCCGACCTCGACGATGACTGGCACGAAGCGGCCAACATCCTACGACGTCTGTCCCTCAACACGTACTGTTTAAAATGGCTGGACCTGGAGGGTTGCACATGGCACAAAGCACTGACATGGGACTTCGCCGAGAACCCTCACCCAGGCCAAACAGGCACAGAAACAAGCGATAGCGACGAATGGGTCCGTGCGACCAGCTCACCCGGACCAGACTGGGCCGCCGCGTGGCGGCAGATCGAGTATTTGAATCTGTTCCAAGGGTGGATACCCAAGGATCGGCAGTCGCTACAGAGTATGCCTGCGGGCGTGGTGCCGGTACAGTTGATGCGCTGGTTGAGGGAGAATGGGGAGAAGGAGGAGGTGAGGGGCAAGTTGAGCGGGGAGTCGGGGTATGTGGTTGGTGAGTGGATGGAGAGAGAGAAGGTTGCGAGGAGTGTAGCGGGCGAAGTGCTGAGACAGAGGAGGGCGGGGAAATGTGCAATTTGGTGCGTGGTGGATCATGGGTGGGAGAGTGTGGTCCCGGTGAAGAAGAAGGCGGTTGAGATTGTGACTATTGGGTAATTTGTAGAACTGGTTGGTGAAAGGCTATACTGGCAAAGGAGGAGGTAGAAGAGGGTTAGTAGACTCTGTGCGAAGCACTAGGGAGTACTTGATATTCGCACCAACATGACCAAAGACATATCACATTCCACATGTCACATTCCACATGTCATATTCCACATTCGACCACAAACAACCTTGAAACATCCATTAACCCACCTCCCAGCGGTCACCTTTGAACCCCGCACCTTATCTCTCCATCTTATCTCCTTCCCAACCCTCACCCTTCTTTCCAATAGTCTCCTCTCTTATCGATACCCCGGCATCACGCACATCCGGTGTCTCTGCGTTGTCTTGCAACTATCGATTTTCTGCTTCTCCAATATATGGCGTAACTGTCAATCAGCCACCACTACGTCCCTTTATGGACTGACTGACTCGGATGAATACGAGAGGGAAGGGTTGCTTATCGTGAGCGCGCGGGTAGGCGGGTAGCGCGTTTATTATGATATGCTTGGCTTGGGGCAGGGACGAAATGGGTGTGGTGGTGCAATACTTGGTTTGAAAATGGTTGTGAGCACTGTGGTGGTTATTTCGGTAGAGATGAGGGTTGGTTTTTTTGGGATGAGGACTAGTAGAGTGGATGTGATTAGGTGACTGACTAGGGATGGGGTGATTAAGAAGTAGTGTGCACCCTAAAGAATGGAGACGAAAGAGGAGTGACTAGAGGAATTCGACTGGAAGGCAACTAGGTATCTCACGATGGTCCGCTCATGACAATCAACAGACGCAGAGGATAGTAGACTCTTTGTTGACAGCTTCCAGCGTGTTCATATTCTAAATAGTCGATGTATGACTCATGTAAGAGAATAAACAGAGCGAATACCCGATATCACACGGAGGTACACACTATGAATTCTATTTGTTCACCGTGATACCTAAACGGGGACTCAGGATGTTGCCTTCCTGCCAGCAGTGACACAACAATGCTGCGCAAAATATCCCCGAAACCCGGTGCTCTGTAGAAGCTCTCTTCCCCTTAAAGTGTGTGTGGATGGGATGTCTACGACCTACGAGCGATTGTAAGCAAGACTGATGTGGGTATATACAGGCTTCGCTCGGATGGGATGGACGTTGGCAGTCGCGTGCAAACAAAAGTCTTGGAACCCCGATAGATTCCAGGGCGAGGTGTCTTTCCCAGAGGGGCGGGTCGGCTTTACGTTCGAAATGGAAGTGGTAGCGATGCGAGACAGAACAAGTCTTGGGGAACAAAGCTGTGCCTGAGGACCATGGGTGTCTTGAAACCTCGAAGCCTTGAGGCCTAGGCGACGAGCGCTCGGCTGCGACAGAACACGAACGATAAGAACGCCGACAAGATGGAATGTCTAGAGAAAGCGTCACAGGAGGGGGTTTCCGCATGAAAGGCCGAACGCCTCTAGATTGAGCTTGAGGAGTGGGCGAGAGCTGGACCGTTATGTCAGGCAAATAAAGAAGCTTATCTTTATGCTTTGATGAATGCGATGCACTCTGCGGCATCAGCATGCACCACTGCAAGAGAAGATAAAGAAGATGCGCGGGCGCGGTCAAGGGCCTAGGAAAGACGGCAAGCCTGCCTGTCCTATTATGCTTGGTGCCCATGCAGTTAGAATTGCGGGATAGATGGAGGTGCAATGGGTAACATTGATAACTAGTGGTCTGGACGGATTAGGTGAATATAGGGAGCGGATAATAGCTGGCCGAATATATGAGACATGGGATTCTGGTTTGCGGTTTATATATTGCCATGGACGATCGATTTCTTGTTGGGGAGGGATATTAGGCGTCTTGAGGGCCTCGTGGAGGACGACGACTTGGTTGTTATCCGTCGCAGGAGAAGCAGACAGGGACTGAATCTCCCGTAAAGTGAATTCAGAGGCGGATCATTCTGGAATTGATGCTTGGATGGCAGGACAGGAACAGAAAACGGTGTGGAGGATGATGACAGGAGCTTCGCCCCCACGTCTTGCAGCAAATCCGAGCCGTCTCGTCCAATTAAGTTGCTGTGCGCGGCAGCGTGCAAAAGCAGCGCATTTGCACCCCACCGTTCGCCTCGGCGCCGGCACGACGACGCGTTCCGTCACGGTCGTCCTGTGGCTGTGGTTTTGGATAGATTTGGGGGATAGATTTGGGGGTGCATGACGAAAGCTGGTGTTGCTAAAAATGGTCGCGTTAATGACGAGGCTAGGCCCAGAGCGGCCAATCGAGAACTGATCCTCTTGGCACTCGCAATGTTTCAGGCCTGCCGGGCTGCAGGGATCTGCCGCGCGGTCTCTACTACTACCGTGTATGAACGGCCAGCAAGGGGAGTGCGCCGCGACGACACGCAGGTCAAAGTCCGCGAACGGGGCAGACGCTGCGAGGCCCGGGTGTTGAGCGTTGAGTGTTGAGAGCGCTGAGTTGCGGTCGACCCAGCCCTCGTAAACGCGTGGCCATATGCGCCCTCTAGCCTCACTCGGAGGGCCGGAAAAGTGATGATGATTAGCTGAGGTGGACTGCTCGCGATAACCACTTGTTTTCAGCCGTCGCCCACTGCCCACTGCCCCCGAACACTCAGGACAGGCCCCGGCCAGCAGAGACACAGACGCCGGCACACAGACAGCCCCCGCCGCCGCGAGATTGGGAAGTCCGCAAGTCCTCGTCTTGCACCGACCCGCACGGCGAAACGCCAGCGAGCAGCGAGGCCAGGCAATCAAACAGACGCCGTCCGCTGCTGAATGCCCTCTTCTCGGTTTGACCCGCCGCACCAAGCCAGGCCAGGGCCATTACGCCGCGGGAGTGATCGGCGGCCGCGAAGCCTAGCGCGCCCTCTGAAACGGGCATTCGAAAGACTCAAAAGTCGCGGAGCCGCCAGCTCCCAACCGCATCGCCGCCCGCCGCCTCCGCGTGTCCTCTCGTTTTTCCGCTGCTCGCCCCTTCATTCACTGCACTTTCGCCTTCGCTCCAACCCCCCCTCCGCCGCAGACGGCGAAGCCAAATCGCCACCTCGAGTCGACGCCCTTCTGAAACGGCTGGGCCCTGTGTCACGCAGCGGCTGTTGATAAGCTCTTGAGCACGCATTGCCCCGAAAAGAACACCCCTTCACCTCTGGGAAGCCGCGCACCGACCTTCCAACGCCCAGCCCGCATCCAGCTCAACTCCAGCCACTCTTATAAGAGTTGCAACCGGCGTCAATTGTCTCTGCTCCGCCTGTTTTTGTCTGTCCAACGCGCCCGGAGCTGCAATCCCCCCTTACGCCCCGTCCTCCGTCCCCGTCGCCGCCGGTAGCTGGCCACCACCCGTCCACGATGCTTACCTTCCGCAAAGCCCTCGTCCTCTCGCTCGCCGCCCTCTCCCTCTTCTTCATCTTCCGGTCACAGCATTCGAGTAGCTCGCCAGCGCCCATCCGCAATGCCAACGACCTCCCGAAGCCCCCGTCCCTGATGAAGCCGAAACCCGGGTCCCAGCAGCCCTCGAAACAGGAAACGCAGGCCTCACACTCGGACAAAGATGCTTCAAAGGCCTTCAACACGCCCAATACACCGGCCAAGAAGCCCAAGACTCAGATTCCCATGGAGGAGCTGAAGAAGCGCCCGCTGAGGCAGCAGCTCGAGTACCAGTTCCCCTACGACGTGGACTCGAAGTTTCCAGCCTACATCTGGCAGACATGGAAGTACACCCCCTCGCAGGGCGAGTTCGCTGAGGAGTTCCGCGAGGCAGAGGCTTCCTGGACCATTCATCACCCCTCGTTCGTGCACGAAGTCATCACCGACAACGTCGCCGTGCACCTCATCCGGCATCTCTATGCATCCGTCCCTCAAGTCCTCGAGGCCTACCACGCGCTCCCTCTTCCCGTCCTCAAGGCCGACTTCTTTCGCTATCTGATCCTGCTCGCTCGCGGTGGAATCTACTCGGACATTGACACAGCTGCATTGAAGAGCGCTGCAGACTGGATTCCACACGACGTCCCTAGCAACTCGTACGGCATGGTCATTGGGATTGAGGCGGACCCGGACCGCCAGGACTGGGCTGAATGGTACTCTCGTCGCATCCAGTTCTGCCAATGGACCATCCAATCGAAGCCCGGTCACCCCGTCCTCGTGGATGTCGTCGCGAACATCACTCAAGAGACGCTCAAACGCAAAGCTGAGAACAAACTCAGTAAGGATCACAAGGGCATCATCGAATTCACGGGCCCTGGACTCTGGACCGACATCATCTTCAATTTCTTCAACAATCCCGACTTCTTCGACATGAGCACCAGCAAAGGCAACATCACCTGGGAACACTTCACGGGTATGAAGGCCCCAAAGAAGGTTGGTGATGTCATCATCTTGCCCATTACGAGTTTCAGTCCCGGAATCAAACAGATGAATGCAGGCGAAGACGACGACCCAATGGCGTTTGTGAAGCACAACTTCGAAGGTACGTGGCATTATTCTCTCTGCCCCCAATACTCTCTTGAAAGGTGTCACCAGGTGTCTGCGTCATCGCAATGACTCTGCGTTACGGTATATTGGTGTCACTGCAACACGGCATTCGACACCAGAAGGCGACCCGTGTTCATAATTCCACACATGACCCTCAACCCTCTGTTTCATCAATACTGACTAGTAGCGTAGGCACCTGGAAGCCCGAGAATTTGCGCCATATTGGTCAGATCTTCGCCTAAGCGTCAGGCACGCACGAAGGAACATTACGGCCACCGCCCACTGCCATAAGACTTGACGGCCGCTCTCTTGTACATGACTGATCGTTTGATGACCAAAGCAACAACATATAGACGGAATCCGGGATGGGTGGGTGGAATAGCGAACATGGGTGTCGAGAGCCGTAGGTTCGCTGTGTCAACAAGGAAAGGGCGTAGGCACTCCACCCCGACATGGAGTTACCGCCGCCACCAAGACGTGACGTTGAACCATGGACTACGCCTCTTTGAAGCGAACACTCGACCGGCACCCTTACGCCTCGGCATACGGAAACGGATTTAGACGGACTTGGACACACTAAAAAGCCGGTGGATGGGCATGGCGTTATCTTTACATGTACACAATATTCTCTATTTAGAACTTCAAGCGCTGAAGTTTGGGACGGAATATTTCCCATTTCTTATTTCTTTCTGGCAGTGTTGCGGCGGTGTTGCGGCAGCGTATTTATATCTATCAAGGCGACTTGTAAAATTAGAGCATTTTGTATGGAACGAAGTCAAACCGTACAAGCGGAAAATTGCTGGTGAGTGTTGGAGTTGGAGTTGGATCGTGTTTGGTATTTGATAGCAAGTACGGCAGGACCAATGTACGGATGTTTGAGTTGCCATGAATTTTTATTTCATCTGATGTGCAAGGTAAATAAGGGAGTTAGAAATCTATACAAAACAGAATATGGTATATTGTTAAAGGCCAAAACCAAAAAAAAAAAAAGCGCACACTATCACTTATCCCAGATGCGGATGGAGATATCAAGCCAGCCTATAACGCCTGGAGATGATATATGTCGTAAATGATGAGAGGAGCATGGTATAAAGGCCCGGGCGGACCCAATCTCATCTGATCTGATATGACGTGGGTGAGGGTCGACGTTGTCGTCTCATTTCGTCTCATTTCGTCTCACTTCGTGGTCCCAGCCGATCAAGGATGTGATGGAATCGATGAAGTCTCAACGTCTCTTCCCCGTAATGGCGCCAACCACTGTACTCCACATCAACACCAAGGTATCTCCGAAGGTCGGTCTGCGCTCCCAATCCTTATCTCTGTCCTCCCTATCCTCATGCCTATCCGAGTGATGGGAGTGGTGCGAGTGTTGACTCTGATGCGACCCATGACGCGAGTACGGCGGCTGCTGTGGAGGCTGCAGCTGCGGTTGTTGTCGGTAGGGTTCGACTTGGTATTGTGATGGATTCTGCGAGTAGCTGGAGGACTGGCGATGTTGGGGGTGTGGAATCATGGCGTTGTGAGGGGTGTGAGGTTGAGCGGGTTGTTGGTAGGTTGAGGGGTAGGATGGGTCGTAGGTTGATGAGGGGGCGCTGTAGGTCGACATTCTGAGCTCTCTAAATATCGGTAGCTATGGGTATGTTTGCACGCTCGCTGTTCGTGTTCGGCTGAGTATGTTTGTCTTTATGTGGCTCGAATCAGAGGTCAGAGTCCCATGAGGCAGGCACGGTATCTCGAAGTCGTTCGAATAGTGGTGTGAAGTCAGGGAAGAGGGAGAAGAAGGGCAGCAAACTCTGAGGAGACAGAGACGAGTACATGTGATGGCTGAGTCTTTAACGGCGGAGCCTGGGAGCTGTCGGCCTCACCTGACAGCCCGATGTGATAATCAGCCATCACGAGCATGGGTCGCAACTACATGGGCCAAGTCGCCTAAGAAGCCGCAGAGCCGGTGGTCTCGTCGATCGCATGGGGTCGTCGACCTTTCGGCGCGTGAAGGCGAATGTTGTGCGTGTGGGCCAAGGGCCGGAGGCAAGTGACGCAAGGTGGGCTTAGCAGGTGTTTGTGCCTTGCGAACTGGTCTGGTGCCTGGTAAGTCAGTCAGATACCTCTGTATGTCGTACCCATTCCACAGTCCCTGCAGCCGAGCCCGAGCAACGCCACACCACAGCAAGTTGCTGCCTGACGAACCTTGAAAGGGTCCTCAGCTCATGGCCAAGGGCAACGGCGTCATTCCATTGTTCGCAATGACCCCACCATGGCGGGGCTGAGTCTTGCTCGTCTGCGCCTCCTCGCCCGCGCTCAGCCATCCGCTATTCCATTCATCATTCGTCTGCGCACGCCGCTTCTATTTCTTCACAACTCCTTCCACGCTTCCACGCTTCTTCCACGCTTCTTCCACGCTTCTTCCACGCTTCTTCCACGCTTCTTCCACGCTTCTTCCACGCTTCTTCTACACATCTGCCACGGCTTCTGTCTCCCTGTGCACTCTTCGCCAACCTCCCCTTGCCGTCTCCATATTCCACTTCATTTCTAGCGTCATCTCTTGGGCAGCGCGCAACAGACTGGCCCCCGCTGCTCAGAGTGTAGCCAACCACACACAAATGTCCTACTACAACCAGCAGCCAGGTGGCTATCCGCCGCAGCAGGGCTGTGAGTTCCCCCCCTCCCGCCCTTTCGCCGCAAGAGCTGAACTGACACCTACATAGACCCGCCCGCTCCCCCAGCGCAAGGATATGGGCAGCCTCAGTACCCCCCCTCAAATTCCCCATATCCACCACAGCAGCAAGGCTATAATCAACCGCCTCCAATGAACCAGCAGTATCCTCCGTAAGTGACTCCCCAATCGTACCAAATCTTCCCACCACCTAGTATTCATTGAGGACCGCTCTGGCCGTCTACACAATGACACCAAGGCGAGCCCTGGCTAGTACAGCAGTGCTTTGTAGTTTGCTCATTAGTCAGAATTGCCCAGTCAAGGAGTTGCGCTGACTTTGTATCCAGGCAAGGTTATGGTCCGCCCCCAGGCCAGTACCCGCAACAACCGCCGCCCGGTCAATATGGACAACCGCCGCCGCCAAATGCATACGGGGCTCCGCCCGCAGGTCAATACGGACAACCTCAGTATCCTCCTCAGCAAAATTACGGATCACCTGCTCCGCCACAACAATACCCTCCGGCTCAACAGTACCCGCCTCAGGGACAGTATGGACAGGCCCCACCACCGCAGCCGTACGGGCAGCCAGCGTATGGCGCTCCCCCTCCCGGCCAGTTTGGTGCACCCCCTATTCAGTACGTAGCTCTTTGTTGTTTTCACCATTGGGAGCTGCGCTAACTCTAGGTTTAGACAGGGCTTCCCATCGCCTGGATACGGCCAGCAGACCGCTCCGATCGACGTGACTCAGCAGGTGGAAGCCCTCAACAAGTCTTTCCGTGGCTTTGGTACCGACGAGAAGACCTTGATCAAAACCATTGCCAAACAAGACCCCATTCAGATGAACACCATCCGCGAGCAGTACAACCAGCGCCTGATGTCAGACGTGCTGAAACGGATTGAGTCGGAAACAAGCGGCAACTTCAAAACGGGGCTCTTGACCGTTTTCCGAGGACCGCTGATGGGCGATTGCTGGGCATTGTACGAGGCAATGAAGGGTATAGGAACCAAGGAAGCGGTTCTCGACGACGTTCTTATCGGCAGGAGCAACGCCGATATCAACGCCATCAAAGCGGAATACCAACGGTTATTCAAACAGTCTCTTGAATCTGACCTCAGGGGTGATCTGTCTGCTGGTACAGAGCAGCTGTTCGTCATGGTCGTTGCGGCACGTCGTAACGAGGAGACTGTCCCCGTCATTCCGCAGCAGGTCGAGGCGGATGTCACTGAGCTTCAGCGGGCGACGGGTAGTATGATTAGCAAGGACTCGGCACAAACATGTCAGATCTTGACTAGCAGGAGCGATGCTCAACTCCGCGCCATCACTCACGCATACGCCCAGCGATACCACAAGAGCCTCGAGAGCGTCGTCAAGTCTAAATTTTCGGGTCATATGGAGAAGGCACTTCTTCTCCTCCTTGCTCGCGCGAATAACCGTGCTGCTAGCGATGCTGTTCAACTTGAGGAGACAATGGCAGGTCTCGGGACAAGGGATACCTTGTTGATCCAGAGAGTCGTTCGCGCCCATTGGAATCCACAGCACATGGCCCAAGTGCGTGCCGAATTCCAGAAAACGTACAAGAAGGACCTGGTCAAGAGAATTAAGGGAGAAACAAGTGGTGACTATGAGAGATTGTTGGTTGCTCTTGTTGAGTAAGCGTCTATACATCTTCTATATATTTCTCTTCTACTTTTCATCTTCCGATACCACTTTTAGGTACACTTCTGTATTTTCTTTGTTCAGGAGTCCAGGCCTGTAGTGATATCCAGGTTACTGGAGTATCTAGCCTATGCTGGTGGAGACTTTGTATTAGATGACAAGCATCACTGCTGGACATTGAGAACTGGAAACGAGACTAAACAATATTAAACATGCCCATAACACCTCCCAGAGCGTACATTAGGAGTCCATAGGACAAGACTGATCCTTTGTCCTGTAATTAGATTTGTGCCCAATGGCAGACCCCTCGCTGTCATACTCTCGTTTTACATGCATGCTAACATGCCCACGTCAGAGAAAGACAAGAACAAGGGTCAAATGAAGGAAGGATATGAATACAAAGAAGAGAATACAATGAATGCCGCACTGCCGAGAACCAGTCTACTCGCACGCCCTTCCACAACCGAGGGGTATGATATCCTCTTCTCAAACACATGACTCATGATGCCGTACCCAACACTGACCCTCTTTCCCTACTTCTAGAACCACATCAGTTGGAATTCCACGCCTTCGCACGACACGTCCGCCCCAGCTGGCGGTCCTCTTCACTCCCATTTTGCCGAACTCGTGCCCCAAGTGCCAGAACCGCAGCCAGTAAACGAAGGCCCAGACGAAATAAATAGCGCAAAAGTAGTAGGAGGAAGCTCAACGTCAATCTTATGCAAAGGAGAAATCTGAGCGGTTCAAAAAGAGCATGACCCTTAGTATCCCGGGACCACTGAATACAAACCCCACGACTCGTTTGCGAGAGAAGCGCGCCGAGGACGCCAACTAGACATTCGACTTCTGTGGGTGAAATGAGGGAGCTACATGGGGCACAGCGCGCACAACGGGTGCCAGACGTCCTGCAGCTGCAGCACGTCTTACAAGACGCGTTGATACCGAGAAGTGTGCGAATGCAAACGCTGCAAAGTTTGAGAATTAGGCCGAGTTTGGAGAGCAGGAGTGTGTATGACGATTGGATGCTGAAGCAATTGAATACGTATTTGGAGAGTTAGAGGGTATCACATTGTCCCTGTTTGATAGCAAACTGGTTGTAGTCAATAACGAACGGATCTGCAGTGATCTCGGTACGGTTCGCTTGCTGATGGCGATGAGTGAGACATGGTACGTCATTAGCGTCTCGCTACTATGCGTGTACAAATACTATATCTGTCAAAGTGGATTCATGTTCTAGGAAATTGCTCGAGGGGATTTCTTAGTGAAGTTGACAGTTCCATTCTTCAAATCGATACACTCTCCATTCCATATTCCTGGTCCGCCTGCAGACGTCGCTACCCAGATCCTCGGGAACAGCATAGATGAATTCGCTGACTACGTACATTGAGCTCGGCGAGCAACATGATATGATGTCCATGGATGTATCCGAGTCCGGCCGATGCTACATGCACATGCATGTACATATGTGTGTGCATATACTATGGGGATAGGTGATTGATAGATTGTCGCATGGACCCAACTCGCCATGTTCTCCGATCTGAGCTCGCTAGGTATCGTTCATTCTCTTAGACCTGCTCAATCCAGGTATACCTCCCATGCAACCCCCACACTGCCTCCCACCCAACACCAACAAGTTTCGCTCCAATGGCGCTCGTGTGGAGACCTTCCCGTTCCATAAGTTGCCGTGTCTTGGGCGTAAGTGCATACGGCTCGCTCGCTAACCAACCCAGGTACCAAAGTATACCCACGTGCTCGAAGGGCGTACATATGTACGCATAGTGCGTTTCCATGTCCATGTTGCGCGTCTCCGGAAACGTGGGAAGGTGGTTAATGGTTCGGCTAGACGTTCATGCGTTGGCGAGAGTCATCTCGCGCAGATATGAAACGATTGCTACTTCTATACTTTTCCCCTTCTCTTTCCTATGATATAGATAAAATTTCCCTTCCAGCATAGAAACTAAAACTTCGACATACGACGTTGCTTGATGGCCGCGAGTCAAATATACCCGCTTACATCGACATCAGGAAGCCGTTAGGGAGATGTCATCAGATTCTAGCACATGTCAAGCGGGGGGGTCCGCAATCCTTTCTGGGTTCGATGCTCCGGAAATGGATAGTCCAGGCCGTGGATGTAAAATATATCTCAGCGGGCCCGGCCGCTCCCTCATTCCACCCCGGATTAGAAACATGTCGGCATATCCAACCCTAACCTAAAACGTAAGGTCTACTGTCGTACCATGCTGTCGCGTTTTCTGGATCGAACATACGGAGCATACACGGCTCGATGGGTGCCAGATTTTCTTTTCTTTTGAGGTTTAGGATGATCGGAGTCATGATTCGTGCGGTACCACATGTTGTAAGTTGTGGCATTGCGTCGTGAAAACTGCGTGGTCGAATGTGCCGAGGACGTTGCCGAAGGAAAATTAGAGGCGGAAAACCGGGCCCTGATCGGTGTGCAGAACTCGAGGTCGGTTCGTCCCGGCTCTCCAGATTGCATGGCGCCTGCAACCTCAGTTGGTGGCTAGCGAAGGAGGGTGTACCAGCATGGGTACGCTTCTATACGCTAGAATGATTTGTTTTTGGTTACATTGACGAGGATTGCTAATGTTCGTGAAGTCCGAGGCATTATCGATTGGTGTTTCCCCAAAACCAGGAACTTCAGTAGCTAGGTGCGGAGCATCGAGTCGGATCGACGCCGTGAGACGGACTTTAGCTGCGTCTTGCAGGCGGGTATTAAGGCATCAACCCCGCGGTTTCGTTCTCTAAATCGGTCAGTCCGAACGTATATTGAAGAGCCCATGGCAACATTTCAAATTCGCAGGTCGATCTGCAGGTCTGAGTGTGAAGGATCAATAAACAAACACGTTAGGAAAGTCATAGCCTAGTGCTCACGCCGTTGCGCACAGCCATGAATTCATAGTCCACGGCGACGCCGCCACACTTGCATGGCAGGAAAATCCGAGGCGAATAAGAGTCAACGGAGAAGACTGCGACTCAATTGGATAGAAATTAATTCCGCGGCGAGTGATGCCTCTAATAGCTCTATATGGAAACGTGAGTTGGAAAGACTGAATTGGAATGGAAATAGGGCGTTCCCTGTCCCGCAGGGTAAAGACACTCCTGCTGGACATGATAGTGGTAGGTCGTGTATCAAAGAATCGTACAGTGCGGAATCCGGTGCCCGCGGTGTTGGCGATGTTTGTTTCGTCCTTTCTGGGGCTTGGGGACCCGCTTGTTGTATTCTCGCTGGTCTTTGTGGATAATCTGTCTGCAGAGGTCGACGAAAACTTCATCCACATTCGCTCTCCTTCTCGCGCTCGTTTCGTAATATGGAACGTTCCCCCAATCCTGCGATATCTTGAAGGCTCTTGGCCGAGGCACAGAACGATCGTCTTCTAGGTCTGACTTATTTCCAACGAGCACCATAGGCACGTTGTCATCTTCTTTTATTCGCCGTATTTGTTCTCGTAGCTCGGTGAGTTCATACAGAGATGACATGGACGTGATACTGAAAACGAGCAGAAATCCTTGGCCCGTTTTCATGTAAAGTTCTCTACATTTAGTTAGTTCCAGAAGTCGAATTCAGGTACACGGCGACTACCTCATTGCTGCTGCAGAGGAAGTTAGTAAAATTGTTTATGTCATCTTCAGGTCTGGGACTTACTGAACTGCTCAGTACCGGCTGTATCGAGAATCTCCAGGATGACATGGCGGCCCTAGGATACGATTAGCTGAGACGGAGAGTCTTCGGCTGGCGGGGTACCAACGTCTACTTCAATGGCTTTCCGATAAGAATCCTCTATGGTGGGGTCATAACTCTCTATCCAAACGTTCTGGACGAATTGTGCTTCACGAAGTCAGCTCTGGAGTCTTTGCAATACGATAGAAGGATTTGAGACGTACCAGTAAGACAGCTCTTCCCCACACCGCCTAGAATGACATGGTCGTCAGTGGTGCGTAGCTAGGGATGGGCAGCTTGGCTTACCCGAACCAAGAACCACTATGTGATATTCTCGTTGCGACATGGTTCAAGACTGCAGTGTTTGTAGAAGGACTATGGAAGCTTGCGTGCACAAGGTTGCCGGCAAGTCTTGAAATGGCCCAGGCCACGAGCAGGCGGCCAGGCGGGCAAAAAGTGGGCGTTCGCGTAGCTGCGCCAGAACCAATTGGGCCCGCGAATAGAGACTTTCTCACGACGCGTGAGGGCGTATTTGTAAGAGCGTCGCCTGGGCGTGTAACTACGGTTCTGAAGACGAGTGGTGGGCGCTCGCGCTGTGGCATGCGCCAACTAAAACTGCGGCACTTGTGAGCGGGATGTGAGGAGTGGACGGCTGCGATCCGGTGAGCTCGGGGGATGGGGTACAAGAGTGCAGAGGCATTGGGTGAAGCAGATGGTGGTACAAGAAGTCGGGACTGACCTCGCAGGCACGGGTGGGCGGGTTGAGGGCGCTCGATGGATTTTCTTCTGCGTGTCTTATCGATTACATGGCCAGGAGCACGGTGCAGGCTTGGACGGGGGGAGCCGAGGCTGAGATAGTCGAGTTGGGGGAGGAGTTGTCGGAGTGGCAGAGGTCGTGGGGAGCAGAATGGGGAGGGTGAAGCTGCATGATTAATAGGTAAACAGCTGCGGCCATGCTGGGCCTGTCCTGACTGACATAATGACAAGGCTCAGCAGAGTGGGTTGCGAGAACAGTGCGAAGCGACATGCCTGCAGCGATGCGCTGGACAGACGAGTAATTCCACCTCATCCGCTGCCCGATGTCACGCAAGCCGTGGCCTGCACCGCAAGCACCGCAAACGCTGCAATGCACTCCCCATTCTCTCAGCGCCGTGGCCGAGCTGGAGCCGGAGATTTGCTGCATGCACAGCGTGGTCCGCGTTCGCAGCGTCATGGCCACGGAGCCAGCAGCCCGCAGCGCCAGCAGCCCGCCGAGCCCGCGGCGCACCAGCACAAGCAGCAGCAGCGAGCAGCCAGGGCCGACATGGGCATTAAAGTTCGCATGCACAAGCCGTGCGTGTGTGTGTGTGAGAGTGTGCGCGCGACGACGACGGCGAAGGAGCTGGCGGCGCTACCCAACTGCATGGATGGCGGGCAACCCAGCGGACTGGGTCCTGCTAGCTCAGCGCCCAAGGAAGACAGGGAAGACGCCGATGTCCTATCAGCATCGCGACGCCCAGCAGTGTCTTCTCGAGAGCCCGTCGTCACAGTGGCACCCGTGCCGCCAGGCCATGCGGAACGACTGGAGTGATGAAGGAACCCGCCTCAGGGCCTCAAAGCCTCAAGGGCCACCACAATGCCGCCGGCAGGGCGAGGCGCGGCGTTTCGCATGGCAAGGCACGCCCCCAGAGAAATCCTGTTCTGTGCGTGAAACGCATCGCTGCCGACATGCCGCCATATCTGGCCCAGGAGCAGGTGAGCGGGCGTCCAGCATGTGGTGTTGACCCAAAGCGGACGGCGACGTAACACGGCTCATGTCGAGATGAGAATCGAGTGCGAGATGTCAATTTTTGGCGTCAGCCTTGTCGGCAGTCGGCCGTGCAGGTGCAGGTGCAGGTGCATATGGGAACGCAATGGGGGACGCAAGCAGTGGGGATGCAATAGGGATGCATTGGGGAAGCCGATGCAGCAGCGACGTGATACAGCACTAGGAAGCCATGGCGAGCAGCGAGAGTGGCATAGCAGCCGTCGATGATATCGATGCTGGCTCGCTGCTCCAAAAAGTGAGGCCTGCGGGGCGTCATGACGGGGAACCGGGCGACGAACAGACTATCCGACGTCCAGCGCTAGACCACGCCTGTAGCTGTCCAGACGGGATAATCGTGAGGTTTAAGAAAATGGCCCGCCGCCGCCGGCAGCCTTCCGCTTCCCCATGGCTGGCTCGCTCGCTAGCTCACCACCCAAGATTCACCGCCCTCAGGGCTGGCGATTTTGGAGTTCCGGCATCCTGTGGTCATGGCCCCGGCAGTCAGGCAAGGGACTTGGTTTGCTGTGTGCGTGTGTGCGTATATGCATGTATGCGTGAATGCGTGAAAGTGTGAATGCGTGAATGCGTGAATGCGTGAAAGCGTAAATGCGCGTTGCTCCATCATGCCTGCGAACCTGGGGAGTAGTTTCAACCACGTGACCGGGCCGACACTCAGCCGATGCCCGCTTGGCGCGACCTGCACTCGCGTCCAAGCACCCTCACCCGTGGCCTCGACGCCAACCAGCACCACGTCAGAACGATGCGTTTTAATGCTGCCGTGGCCCTTGCAGCATGCCTCGTGCCCGCTGCTGCCATCTTCGAGGACGATGCATACCACATTGATTTCCATCATGCGCTGCTAGGCCTTCCGAAACACGATGCCACCTTCTTCCAGAAGCCTTATGCCGCGTCCAAGGCCTCCCTCCTCTACACTATATCCGAAAACCACACCATTGGTGTCATTAACCCCAAGGACGGCGCATTAGTCTGGCGTCAGGCCCCGTCCCCGAATGCAAACGGCAAGGGTCTGCTCCGGTCCGGAGAAGAACAAGACACGGTCATCAGCGCCATCGGAGACGGCATCACTGCATGGAGCGCCTCGGATGGCAGGATCGTTTGGGAGGCAAGGATGGATGGCGCAGTCGTGGAAGACCTAGAGATTCTGGAACAAGAGGATGGCATTACCAATGCAGAGGCCAAAGACGCCATTGTTTTGCTGAGCGAGGGAAGCCAGGGAGTGAAAAGGCTTGATGGCAAGACCGGACGCGTGAAATGGTCGTACCAAGATACTAGGTAAGCCGCGCATACGTCTCTGGTCTCCATGAAAATAACGACTAATTTCATACCGCAGTGGAGACTCGCCGTTCCAGGTGTCCACCTCGCCCACGACCATATACTACATCTCGCTGCATACGCCCCTTCTCGGAGGATCCAAGCTGAAGGTCACATCACTGAGCCCCATAACCGGAAAAAAAATCGACCAATACACACTGAACTCGGACAGTGAGATTCAGGACCATGAGCATATCCTGTTCGCGGGAGCGAATACAGCAGCACCCCTACTCGCGTGGACAGATAAGACAAACAAGGTGCTAAAGGTTAATATTATTGGGACCAAAGCCATTTCGACCTTCAATGTGCCATCGAAGGACGCCGTGGAAAAGATAATTCTTCACGCTCCTGGTCGAGTGAACTCCCTCCCGCATTTCCTTGTCGAATATCAGACCAAGACGGGGCATTCAGCCGAGGTCTACCACGTGGACCTGAAGAAAAACATTGTATCGAAAGCCTACAGCCTCCCAGAAACAGCAGGAAAGGGCATTTTCACGGTGAGCACATCTGACGCCAACGTTTACTTCACAAGAATTACCACGGAGGAGATCGTTGTCGTTTCTTCGGTCTCGCATGGGATTCTTGGACGATGGACTATGAAGGCATCGCCCACACTGGCTGGCTCTTACCCAGTCCACGGTGTATCCGAGGTTGTAGTTAAGTCTGGGTCAGCTTCTGCTGTAAGATCAGCTGTTCTCTTTTCCAATGGACAATGGGCGCTCGTGCGCAATGGGGAATTGGCTTGGACACGACCGGAATTCTTGTCCGGCGCTGTGTCCGCGGCATGGGCAGAGCTTCCCGAGGAAGAGACTCTTGCTCACGAACTTGAAGTAGAAGGTCACCAGAACGTGGTCTCTGCCTACCTTCACCGAATCCAAAGACATATAAGGGATTTGGAACACTTTCCTGCCTGGTTACAAAATATTCCCATCCGAGTCCTCGGCAACCTCATTTCGAAGTCGGAGGAATCTGCGATTGACGAGATTCAGCATGATACCTTTGGCTTCCATAAGCTTGTCATTGTAGCCACTAAAAATGGGCAACTGGCTGCTCTCGACGTCGGCTCGCGCGGAAAGGTGGTGTGGAACATCGATCTAAACCAGTTTTCCCCCGAGACTATCTTCCAAGGTCCCTCCGTGAAGGCTCTCCGTGGATATGTCGAAATCAGAGACAACGGCTTTGGGGGCTCTTTATTCATCAACACCACAACCGGTGGTCTTCTTTCCTCCCGGGATATTCAAGTGCAACCTCTTGTTGCCCCAGAAGGCCAAAATCTCGTTACATTCGATCTTGTTAATGGGGATCTAAAGGGTTTCCTTGGAGCTCAGCCCAGTTCGGAACCTGTCTGGAATTTTAATCCGCCCACTGGAGAGCGCATCGTCAGTTATACTACGAGACCAATCAAGGATCCAGTGGCGTCGATCGGAACAGTGCTTGGAGATCGCCGGGTACTGTACAAGTACCTCAATCCTAATCTAGTTCTTGTCACCACTGTCTTCGATTCAGCACGTACCGCCTCTATCTACCTACTGGATTCCGCGTCTGGGCAACTGCTTCACACTGTCTCACACAATGACGTCGATATCTCGCGACCTATTCCATCTACTATCTCTGAGAACTGGTTCAGTTACTCATTAACTATCGATTCTACCTCATCCGCTACCTCTCGGGGCTACCAACTTGTGGTAGCTGAATTATTTGAGTCCTCCATTCCGGATGACAGGGGTCCACTAGGTGCTTCTTCCAACTCGTCTACCCTACAGCCTTCTGAGGCTCTTGGCGACGTAACCAAGCCGTTCGTCAGGTCGCAAAGCTACCACGTTCCTGAAGAAATTTCATACATGACCGTCACGCAAACAAAACAAGGCATCACCAGCAGGGAGCTTTTGGTCACGCTACCCGCTTCGAACTCTATTGTTGGAATTCCCCGTCATGTCATCGATCCCCGACGCCCTGTTGGTCGCGAACCTACACCTCTGGAGGCCTCAGAAGGGCTGACCAAATACGTTCCTTTCATTCCTTTCGATCCAAAGTGGCACTTGAACCACAAGTATGAAGTTGTAGGCGTGAAGGAAGTGATTGCAAGCGAAAGTGGATTGGAAAGCACAAGCTTGGTTTTCGCATATGGATTGGATATCTTCGGAACTCGGGTAGCACCCAGTTTCACATTTGACGTTCTAGGCAAGGGCTTCAACAAGGTGCAGATGCTTCTTACCGTTGTGGCATTATTCATTGGCGTGTTGTTTGTGGCTCCTTTGGTAAGTGCCTACTCCAATCCTTGTCCTAGTTCTTCTTACTAACGATCTATAGGTGAAGAGAAAACAGATCAATGCTCTCTGGACAATATGATAGACTATCTAACTGCATGATGTGGCGAGCATGGCATGGTGTAGATGAAGAGGAGGTTAGATTTGGACATATAGATAAGCTTTAAGACTGCATGCTGCTAGCGCACGCAAGCGGGCGGTTGGACGGAAGATACGGAGGATGAATGAAGTCGTTCGCTGGGATTTTGTGAGGAAACCTCTAGTCTAGCTCTATACTGGACTCGTATTCCGGACTTGAAATAATTCTCTCATACTTTGTCCGTATGTCAGTGCCTATGTACGAAGGAGCTGGTATTGATTGAGACAATTTTGGTACTTAGTCAAATTTACTAACATGCAGACTCGCCAGTCAACTTCAAGATTCGATGCACTAGCGGGACGCTGCAGCACATCACTCAGCGTGATATGACAACGGGACATTCTCAGGCCGCGTGAAGACTAATCATCCCGGTGCTTTGGCGGACGTGGATCCAATGTATTCTAGTCTGGTTGTGAGGAGGACGTGGTGCAGTTTAAACTCCGCACTTATATCCGAAGTCCCCTTTCTATGACTTCACGCTGAACCAGACATGACTGAGCGATTTTCTATGGCTATATAGAGAGGTGGGTAGGTATAAGAAGGTTGCGGGTCGCCATGTCAGATATTTTCCAATTACACTCATCTAATACATTCAATCACCTCGCCAATATAATTTCCCTCTTTGGCTCAGACCTCTGGCACGTTTGATTCATTGAATGTCCCCTCAGTTCATAATGACAGATCAAAGAAAATACACTTCCAAGCTCCACAGCTCCCGCATCCTCATCATTGGCGGCACTTCCGGCATTGGGTTTTGCGTCGCAGAAGCCTGCGTAGAGAATGGGGCTCGCGTCACAATATCCTCTTCGAACCCATCTCGCATAGTCTCCTCCCTAACATCCCTCAAGAAATGCTATCCATCTGCTGCTGGCCGAATCAGGGGAATAGCATGCGACCTATCTGACCCAGCCACGCTAGAAACTGAGATGCAGAAGCTGTTCGAGGAGACTGTGGCGGGGTATGAGGACAGGAAACTAGACCATGTCATTTTCACGGCCGGGGATGCGCTCAGCATCACACCCCTCACGGAGCTGTCGATGGAGAAGATACTACAAGCCGGTCAAATCCGCTTCTTCGCGCCACTGTTATTAGCGAAGTATATCCCACAGTACCTCATCAGTTCCCACAAGTCATCATACACAATAACCACCGGCTCGATTTCCGAAAAACCCACCCCGAACTGGAGCGTGGTGGCTAGTTATGCAGGTGGGCATCACAGCATGGTGCGGAATCTAGCGCTAGACTTGAAGCCTATCAGGGTGAATGGTGTGAGCCCTGGGGTTGTGAATACGGAGTTGTGGCGGATGGGGGAGGAGGAGAAGAGGGAGTTTTTGAACGGGTTGGCGGGGAAGATGCCGACAGGGGTGGCGGGGAGGCCGGAGGAGGTGGCGGAGAGTTATCTAGTGGTGTTGAGAGATTGTAATATGGATGGGAGTGTGGTGCGGACGGATGGTGGGGGTTTGCTTGTGTGAGTGTTGGGCTAGGGAGGATGGGTTGGTGGGGGTGGTGAATAGAGAATTGAAGAGGCGTGAACATAAGTTTAAGGATTTCCTTGCTCGTATGTTTCGTCATTGGTAGAAAATCTGGCTGATATTTCAGATCTGTAAATGGACGTTTATATATCAATTAGATTTCCACAAATTCGAAAAGAAAAGGGTATTTGCGCTGCTCATAAAATCACAATGGAGAATAAGGTCAAGAAAAAGTTTTCTTTCAATGTGAAAACAGAGAGTAGCTTCCGCGAGACCGACCTAGGTCTGTAACCCGCAATAAACTGACAGAGGTGGAGGTAGTGAAATGCAAACAAAATGAGTGATAGACCGACACACACCAAGGGTATTCCTCCAGGCACCACAAATGCAAATAAACAAAGAGGTGGGTAATTATTAATACAAATTTCAATTCAATATCTCAGATTCGCTGCACCAAAGGGTAGGGGGTATCGATATCGCAAAATCCAACTACCAAATCGCGAACCGTCAGGGCCGTCACAAGGTAAGATCGAATTTGACATCAATCCTAGTCCCCTGTACGCCACTGATTAGCAAAACATTGCAAAATCTTGTGTGGGGTGCTTCTTAGGCGTGCTCCGAGGCCCGACTAGTGAAGGTAGTGCGTGCCGTGCGAGCCTTCCAGAAGACAAACGCGCCGTAAATGGCGGTACCAATCCACAACAACATGTTGACGAGGTCGATCCAGACGGCGTTCTTCATGCGGATGATGCCCTTGTTGCCTTCTGGGTTCTCCTTGATGTACATCTTGCCGAAGATGCCGAAGAGCACCATGTAGAAGAAGAAGGCGAGGAAATCGACACCGAAGAACATCCACGACTTGATCAGCGGCATCATGAAGACGAGCGACATCAAGGCGCCAAACGAGCCGCAGAAGACGGCGTACACCCACTTGGAGTCGACGTATTTGCCCGCCTTCCGCGCTTTGTCGAGATCCTGTGCGTAGAGGCCGATGACGACGATGCCCATGATGAACTGGAAGATGCGGATCAGGATGCGCGCGGCGCTGCCAATGCTGAAGTTGCTGGTGAGGCTCGTCTTGACGTTGGCCTTTTCCGACCTCATCGACCTACGACTGAGGAAGTTGAGCATGGCGAGGACGACTTGGATCATTAGTTTAGGGTCTGATCGTAGGCGTGGAAAGGAGCACGTACGTGTTTATAGGTTTCGGTGGGCTGATATATGTTTCGCGTAGGCGGGAGTTGGGTTGTAGCGTTGGAAGTTTTCGGAGCGCGGGGAGAATTGGGCGACGCAGCGATGAAATAGGCGTGGGCGCGGTCACAGACAAAGGCGCTGTTCGGCTCTACACAATGCGATTGTGTGTGAAGAAAGAAAGTTGGGGATCCTGCTGGTAGTATCGTGTGCGCCAGGGCGGGAGGATGACGTCGTCGCTCTTTCCGTGCAATGATCGACAAAGGAAAGCGAACCGGGATGCTGCGATAACGCTACGCGAACAATGCAAGACAAGGAATTAGACAATGGGGAACAAGGAAACGAGACGACTGTCAAAGCCGCCGAAGAAGGAAAGCGAATATGTACCGAGGAAATGCGAGTATGATGTCGACTTACCAGCGAGTGGCCCTGGGGTTTATATGCGCTCTTCAGTCGCGTTTGTTGGCCTGTGTTGGCGCCTTCCTGAGCTGGTGGTCGCTTCCATTTCGCGCCCTCTCCAATCACTTCATCGCGCCCGCCTGGGTGACAGGGGCCTCATCCGCCATGGTTGGCTCACAACGCAGCGCTCTTTTGCAGTTGTCAAACATGGTCACGATATTTTGGTGCTGTTTCATCCTCCACCTGGACGCGAAAGCGGTCGAGACGAGGACGTGGATCAAGCTGGCGCCAGCAGTCGAAACGTGTATCGGCCTGTCTCTCGCCCTGTCCCTCCAGAATCTTGAGGCTAGAGAACCATTGGACGCCACACATGGGACAGTTTTCAATACTTCAAACGGTGTGTATTATTCAATCTCTTAGGGGCTTACTTAATATAATGCTCATGCCGCCGTGATACTTGCCTCGGATTCAGCGTCCCGGGCGCTTCTATGGAGAAGCATACTTGTAACCGTACTCTTTTTTAGCAGCTGCAATCTTGTCCTTCAGTTCGCGTTCCGACTTCGCGAACTCCTCGTCGTCCTTCAAACGTTGCAGGTATTGGTCGTTCCCGAAGGAGCCCTTCTGTGGAATCGACGTCCCTTTCTGCACCGCCGGTCGGCTAACGATTCGCTCCCACCATGCCTTCAGATTAGGAAAGGCATCCAGGTCGACACCACTGAAGCGGAGGATGTGTACCCATCCGAAGCTCGCGATATCGGCAATAGAGTATTTGTTCCCAACGAGGTAATCAGTATCCTTGAGATGGTTGTCGAGGATGCCAACCAGTCGCTCCGTCTCCCCAGTGTATCGCTGCATGCCGTATGGGATCTTCTCCTTCGTAAACCTCTACAGCCTTGTCAGTTGCTACTATCGGTTTATTTCCCTTCAAAAGCATACGTTGAAGTGGTTTGCCTGGCCTTGCATCGGTCCCAGCCCTCCCGCCTGCCATGCGATCCATTGTTCGGCGCGAGAAACATCGAGAGGATCGGTAAAGCTGAACTTGTGATCGGGATCGTAGTGACGAGTGAGGTAGGAAAGAATTGCTGCCTCAATTAGCTCCTCACTCCACCATAAAGCGAAGCGTTCATCAATCACCGAGTCCCTCCTGCACAGCAAAGCCGCCCTGGTCGTGGTCTACAATGACGGGAATACGTCCATTCGGTCCGAGCTTTGTGAACCAATCCTCCTTCTGAATGTTTTGACTAATGTTGATCCCCTGCCATGTGTAGTCCTGTTGTACTAGTCAGCCCTCCGTCGTTCACCCAAGCAGCTCCGGTCAGACCTTTCCGTATGCCTCCTTGAGCTCCTCGAGGATGATCGAGGCCTTCCAACCGTTTGGTGTGCCCCAAGTGAGGAGCTCAATGCCCTTGGTGGCTTTCAGGCCAGTGGGTCGTTCCGCCATGTCAGGGACTACGGGTAGGACTTGGAGGGATCGTTTCGGCGACGTGTGTAGAAGAGCTTTAGGATGGAGCTGTGCAACGCGTGGCAAGCTTGGAGATTTCTTCTGAAGTTGTACGGAGGTGAGCCGTCGCAGGAAGGACATGTAGTTGAGCTTAATCAAGCAAGAGAGGGGTATATAGATCCCTCTCTCTTTGTGGTACTCGAATGCTTAGAAATCACCAACGTCACGTAAACAGCCGAAGTGCGGAAGTTCGTCCGTGAGATGCAAACATCCCCAACGTTTGCGGTGGTATTATAAACCATGGTGCCGAGAGCGAAATTGTCAAAGAGCTTTTGGAACTGTATCGATGGGGATGGAAATGTACTGTGGTAAACGTGACAACACATTGTCTTGAGGCCTAGTCTGCTGACTAATATCTTCCCCTGCCACCGACTAACATCTGTATGCCTTGCCGCTTCTCCATCCTCGTGTTTTATCGCGTCAACAAGATAATTCAACGCTCTGTAGAAAGGTAGCAGGTCTATCTTTTCGTAGAAAATGCCTCCTCTTATTCCAAACTATATCTGAAACCAAAATTTTCATCCTGCGATCATCGTTAGTCACTCCTCATTCTTGCACTGCCGGGTTAGGACGAAATTCTTGCTACAATACTTTGTTAGGGAGCTATTTTGGAGGCTACTTTCGACATGAGTAGTTGCGCAAGAGTCCCTAGTACTATTTTCATTATAATGGACAGATGCGAGGTAAAGCAAATATATTTGGCATGTCACAATCCGCTCGAGGGTTATGTAGTGCTAGGGGGCATTCGAGATAGCGCCTACGACCGTTTCCTAACCAGATTTTAGGAGCACCTTCAATTCTCATTCGCCTCGCATAGGTATTTACCTTGAAGCGTAAATCAGCGTTGTGGAGCGATCTCTATTTCCATCTATACGAATCTGACAAACATCAAGTGCGAACATGTGTGCCCGGCAAAAGAGGCTTAGAGGCAACATTTATTGCCCGGTTCAATAAAATACACAGCCCCATACTCGGCTCCATCTCGAATTGACTACCGGTACAAGGAAATTAACAGTCGCAGGGTCAGGGATGTGTGAGAGGATTCGGTGTTGGATAGGAGGCCTGAACGTTGCGACATAGAGGAGGCGAGGGTCCTGCGGAATCGCGTCGTGCTCGCTGCGCTCATCCTCTTGTCTACAACCTCCAACTTCGACCAGAATCCATGATCGACGTGGGCGATCTCCTCCGCGGACTCCAATCAACTACTTGTCTCCCACCGGTGCCCTAAATTATGGCAAAATGGAGAATATACTCGTCGGCGCTTCTCTTCTTCTTATCCACTTTTGGGTCAACGCTCGAAGTCGCTCCTGATTCGCCATGCTCGCTCCAGTGTATCGAGGATCCTAAAAATGGCAATGTATCAATGAGAGAAGCATCAGCAACAGTTCCTGCAGATCTTGTATGCCTGGATGGGAATTTTGCTGGCGGTGAATCCACAGCCGTCGGAAGAAAGTTCGCGGACTGTAAGAACTCATTCAAAACAACAGCAAACTATGCGATTCACTAACGCTTGGATGTCATAGGCAATGCATGCATGCAGAGGAGCGGATACTCAGATACAGTTTGGGCAGAAACAGATATCTCTTGGTATCTTCTAAATAACAGAGCAACCGTCGATTGGTGTCTCTTCGGAGTCTTTGAAACGCAAGAGTCAAATCCAGACGTAAAGGATACGCTTCCATATCAGAAATGCAACTCAAAATGTAGCGCCATCTCAACTTCGATCAATTATAAGATGCGAAGCGACGCCCCGAGTTACGATTTCTGCACTTCCAATGGCAATTTCACCGCCCTTGCCGACTCCTGTATATCTTGCCTGTACAACACGAATAGCTTGACAATCTTAGGAAATAGTAAGTTATGGTTCTTTTTTAGCCAACTTCATCCAATTGGCTGAGATTAAGCTGACACCCTGTAACTATTAGTCCTTGCAGCCGTGAAAGAACTATGCGTCCAAACGCCGGACAAGGCCTTCAAATTCGACGCCGAAGTATACTCCGCTACTCGTATTGCGCAGGGCTTAGTATCAGCGTCCACATCCACGTCCGCAACGTCTCGATCTCAGTCAGCCTCAACAACATCTCCTACAACCTCTCCGCCTTCCGCCACTTCCAAAGACTCGAAAATATCAAACGGCGTAATCGCAGGCATAGCTCTCGGAGGCCTTGTTCTCATCATTCTAATACTCTGTGCAGTTCTTCTTGTGCTACAAAGAATGAAGAAAAAGAAAGCGGCCGCCACACAGGCCAAAGAGGCACCGCATGATTTAAGAAATTACCACGAACTCGCAGCTCCGGGCGGAAATTTCTATGCCGATGGTTCGTCGCCCACGACAAAGTACGGCCATACTCTCCCGTCGGGAGCAGGAGGATACGGGAGGGAATCCGCACCGGCGGAGCTGAGCGATCAGGGGGTTATGGCGGAGCTGGGACCAACGAGTCCTAGGACGAGGCATTCGCTCCATCTGGACAGTAACGCGAGCTCGCGAGACAGGAGAGGGTGAAAATACTTAAGATCAGATTAGAATATAAGGGGATGAGAATAACTCCAACGAGGAGAGAATGAAAAGGAGAACGTGCTAGGTTGAGGGAAATGTTTTGAATCATTAGCGTTTGCATATCATGGAGTTGTAGATCTTATATATCCCTAGGTATTATAAATTTAGAGTAAGGGAAAGCCGTTGGAACAGGCTCTAAAATATGTCTGTATCATATCTTATATGTAGTATATATGTCTGCTTGGTTTCAAGCTCACAGTTCTTATGCGTCCGTTGCGCTGTGGTACTTGGGTTCGGCGATGACAAATGCAATCCCAACTTTTAAAAAGATTTTCCTCCCTTCGTCGCGCGCTCTGTATCACGTGGCATTCTTTCATTCACGTAACGATGTCTGTCTTCACTTTTGTTCTTTTGGTTAGTGAACGTAACTATGAACGTGAAAAGTTGCAGCCTATGAGCGAGGATCAGATCTTAGTTATTAATCTGACATCGTGGGTGTCGTTGGACCGAGAGATATGCAGGGGAGTAAGTGTGTGATTCCGTCGGTGGCAAATGCAATGTGGCACAGCAGGTCGCTTGAGTAGCTCCCCTTCTTTGTTTTCAAATCTTAGAAGGATCGATGTAGGGTACGACCATGAGTTTCCATCAATCTCTTCGCCCTTCTTCTTCCTCTTGTGTATTCTTCAAATAAACAAGAAGCCCATTCAACGCATGCGCATGCTCCCCAAACTCCGGCACCCTCACACCCCTCCTATTCTGCAAAAACCTCTTCCCAAGCCCATTACACTCCTCAAGCACTTTCACCTTCGCCTCCGTATTCGCATAGGGGGTATAGTCATCTAGAATATCGTTCCCGATATACAGCTCTGGGTTTTTATCCTTCAAGAACACCGAAAGCAGCAAATCCCACTCCACAAACGGAGCAAACACAAATGAGGAGTTTGCGATACGTGCTTCGATATCTGAGGCGAGGACGCTGATATTGAGGGCGCTTAGAAATGCTACATCGAGAGGCGTGAAGATGGGTTCCTGGGCGTAGAGCTGGAGGGCGGGGCCGTTTGTCGATACTAAGGTAGATAGTTCGTTAGCTGAGGAGCTTAAGCGAGCAGTAGGTTTGAATGAGGGCGCGTACCTATATCGACAATGTCTAAAAACAAGACAAGCTGCCATATGGAGCGATGTCGATGTTCCCAATCGAGACTGAAGCTCCCAATCCCAATGCAAGCCGCACTATTCATGTGCCACTTCCTCTTCCCTAGCATCTCGTCGAGTCTCTTCGCGCAGCTCATCTCCTTCCATCTCGCTGTAAACCTCTTAAAATCATCCATCAGCCTTGTCACATTAAGCCCATCCACCGTTCTTGTCGGCCTCGAATTATGCAACGCACTCTCATCACCCTTCCCCGCTGCACCCCCTTTGTGATCCACATGCGTGACAATAGTCCATCCATCGCTGGCCTGGACCTTCTTCCGTTTTACGCGCCTGGACTTCGTTTTGAGGTGATCCGGAGTCGCTTGCTCGCTCATTTTCAAGGAGAAGGTGATGAAGTATGCAGCAGCGCTTCGGCCCGCATGGTCCTAGGTTTAGAGAAATTAAAGCATAAGCATAGAGGTTGCTTTAAGGTGCGGCTTGCATGGGCGCTTAGAGTTTGTACGGTTGAGGCCGAGAGGAGGGTTTGCGGTTCGAGGGGCGCTACGACGGGGAAACCGCGGGAACGCTCGTTTAGAGGTTAGTGTATTCGGAACGTGATCGGAATTTCGGAACATGACTTCACTTCTGGACTGATGGAGTATGAGAAAAGAGCAAACAGCAGGCTTGAGGTCGCTGTTGTTAAATATACTTTGCTGTGTATGTATCACCCTACACTACGATGCAGTGTACTACAAAGTACACTAACCCTTCTCACCCATCACTCAAAGAAGCGCCAAAATCTCCTTTGCAACACGCTGCCCACTCCGAATAGCACCATCCATATATCCAACCCAATAATCCGCCGTCTCCGTCCCCGCGAAATGAATCCCACCCACAGGCTTCCTCAGGGCAGGGCCATATATCGACAACACCCTAGGCGGCGCAACCGCGACAGGCGCCCCCAGCGAAAACCCCTCCAAATCCCACCTCTGCACTATGAACTCTGTGGGTTTCGCCGCTTTATCGCCAAAATAGCGCACGTAGTCCGAGACGATGGCTGTCTGGATCTCAGCTTCGGATTTTGCGTCAAAGGCGCGCATTTGGTCGCCGAGGATGAAGCCCATAAGTGCACCATATGAGGCGTCTACGGGTGTGTTATCGAAAGTGGCTCGGGTTGTGCCTTTGTCGCTGATTACTTGGGCGTTGAGTTTGGAGGCACGCCAGAAGGGACTGTCGTACACGGCGATGCCTTTACCGATTGAGCCCATCTTCGTGAGCCCGTTGAGTTGCTGGCGGGCGAAAGGAAGCGCTGGGGAGAAGGCGATTTTGTTGATGAGAGGAGGCGAGAGGGCAAGGATGATCTTCTTTGCTTTAATAGTACCGGCTTTTGACTTGATCTCGTACCCTGCCGCTGTCTTCGTGATACAGGCGACTGCGGCGTTGAAAGCAATACGGTTCAATCCGACCTTCTCTGCGAGTCTTTGCGGGATGAGCCCGGTGCCGCCTTCCACTCTACTCTCCTGGGATCCGCCCGGTGTCGATGTAAGTCTACTGAGACTTCCCTTGGTAGTTTCATTCCCGGCAGACGCAATGTATTGAATCACGTAAAAGAGCGAGATTTCCTTTGATTCGGCGGCGAAGAGGGTCTTCGATACAATATCTAACAGAAACTTTGCGTCTGGGAAGAAAGCTGAAAGTGCGATATACTGGGCGAAGGTTATGTTATCCCAATCTTTGGCTTTTGGATGCATCCATGGGGCTGTGACGTTGATCTCTCCAGCCCAGGCATCAAGTTGTGCTTGGGCAGCTGCTACTTGTTGAAGAGCGAGTAGGTCCACAGGAGGAACGCCGAGCGGTGGGTCAGAAACGTATTCTGTCCGGCTATTACTACGGTACAATATGTTGCTACCCTCGTTGTACGTGGTGAAAGTCTTCAGTCCCAGTTCTGCAATCAATGCAAGTACTACACATACTTTCAGTTCACATGTTCCTATATCTCTCTCTTTTTCCGCTTACCTTTATCTTGCGTGGGTCCAACAAATTCCGCACCAACTTCAGTAACTCCACCATTCTTCAACGGCCTGTTAAGGATTTTCCCGCCGACTCGATTACGGGCCTCCAAGATCAGCACAGATTTCCCACCAGCAAGGAGGTCTTTCGCCGCGGTGAGCCCTGCCAGACCAGCTCCAACGACGACAACATCGACTGATTCCGGAATCGCCACAGAAAATACAAAAGTAGGGAAGACAAACCAACTAGCCCCGATCACCTGGAGGCAAAATTTCAGGCTCGATGCGATTGTTAACCCCATTCTTCTGAAAGAAAATTGAAATAGAGAAGATTGTTGATGAATGCTTCCTATGCGTTTTGAACTGAAACTCTTCAAATTGATAAAGACGTGCAATGTGTTGGGTATTCTTGATTTTTATACCGCCATGTGTGCAAGGCTACTACTATGGACGGAATCCACGGGCTCCTCGGTAAGGGCAGTCTGACCGAGTAATGGAAAGAGAGGCATATTCAGGAACTGGTATGACCACGACGCGTTGGGGCCAACAAGACTAAGGCCTGATTAGTATTACCGTACAAGTCTTCTATTCGTGCCCTGCGCTTAGAGAGTTCTCGCATTTGTTCAAGCACCGGAGCCTTCAGACATAGCTAAGCTTACTTCCAAGCGTGGGGGCGTAAACCTTGAAGGATAACCAGGAATTCCTTAAATCCCTTGGAGATATAAAGTGCTTTAGTCTATTCTCATGACATTGCATGCCTCGTGATTGGTACTATTGGTCATTGGTGAGGGGGAAAGCGGGATATACACCACATGAGCAGTTTGGGGTAATCGTGTCGCTCAGCTATCCTGTCGTAGATTACAAGCACGGAAAGCACTTATACATTGCAATACAATTGGATTGCCTCTTGGCCACTCAAATAAGTTATTGATATTGTCGAAACGCAGGGCTTAGTCAAAGGACGCCTGATTTGATGAACTTGCATCTACACCTTAGCTATGAGACATCCTGAAGCTGTAGTGGAAGACAAGTCTTCCTTAGTGAACGTAAACATGATGACAAACTCGCGAATAGGCTGCCCAGCGTTGAGACAGCATTTCCGGGTATTCGGTCATCGAGAATCCCGTGGATGCGGTTTGTCAGAAAATCAAACGCACTGTAGCCAAGTTCGTCTAGGCTTGCGAGGAATTCATGTATGTATGTAAGCCCAGGCTTGTATTCCCTTCATTCGTGATATGGTTAAACCGAAAATTCGGGGTTGCCTGCTGCCAACTTCACCAGACACAATGTACATTTGATGTTACATTCCGCAGTTTCCGAGCGCTGCTTGCCGGACTGCACAATGTTAATAGAGGAAGAGAGGTGACTGTCATGGATAGATCGTAGCCCTTTCTCAAGATACCCTCCTACTAACCCCAGAACAGAATCACCACTCTCCCTTTATTTTAACCCCTGTTCCCCCTTCCCCAAAGAACTCAATGAACAAAAAGTCACCACATCATATTCGCGGGTACCTCGTAGATCAGGCCTCCCGACCATAGGGCTGCAAGCCATGATTGGCCTATTCCAGCGAATACACATCAGATGACATGATATAGCGCAGCATCATTTGCTTTTCAACATCTTGACTTGACTTCTTGCATTATTTTGACAGCAATGAGCTGAGATCGTAAGAGACGAGAACGTGCGCGTACGCTCAAGATATAGGATGGTAGGGAATGATCCTATTCAGAGAAAGCATTCTCCGCGTGACAGACAGAGGAGGAACCCCAGCGCCGGGCTATACACAATGGCGCTGTGTATGCAGAACCTTCCCATTCATATCCAATCCTTCCTCCCTACCTCCATCCAGGAAACGCTTTCCTCATCGAGAGAAGCGTTGCACGTCCAAGTAGTTCTTCCATTGGGGGTAGTCGGGCTGGGTGGGTTTGGCTACCAGGTGTCCTGTGCCAACCTGTGCAAAATCGCTAATTATAAGAAAGATTTGCAAAAAGGCCAGATGGTATACAAGACGAAGTAAAAAAGCGGTTCCGGATATCACATCTCAATCATCCCTAAAAACGCCAATGCGCCAAACCGCAGGACAAGATCTCATAAATCTGCTGATGATGGTAACAATAAAACTGTGCTGTGTTGGAGAGAACTGAGAGCCGAGCTCAGATCCATGTTAGCCACGAGGCTGCGACGAGCATGACTGGGACGAGGAGCGAGATATATGCATTGACTTGGACGGCGGGATATCCGAGCGAGCTGGTCGTGGTGTACACGAGCTGGAAGCCGATATTTTCGTCCTGGTGCGTCGAGTTGAAGCAATTGGTCGAGTTGACCTCGGGCACATCAGCGGGTTCCGCGAAGGTGATATCGGCGCACTATTCAACAAACGTCAGCAAAGGTGGGCAGCGAAGGCGATGGCAGTCTTGGCGAGAACTCACGTTGTAAAGCGCGGCGCCGTGTTGGGCCGTCTCGATGACTTGAATGGTCGCGTTGTCGCCAACCTTGGGTGTGTAGTTGGCGGGCAGCGGGACCTGTGGGAGACAGAAGGACCCGTTGTACTGGACGTTGGAAGGCCCGGTGATCTGGAAGACGGGGAGCATGGAATGCGAGTAGTTGAGTGGCTCATTGCCGAAGCCCATGTTGATGTAAAAGAGCGCGAGAGAGTGTCCTGGGAACCATCCGGGCTGCAGCGAGATGGCGCCGCCGCCGATGGGCCATTTGGTGCGGTTTGTTGTTGTTGGCATGCCCCCGCCTGTGCGCGCTGTTAGCTGCGTTTCGATCTGCGAAACTCGATGCGGGAAACACGTACATGGATACATCCACTGCATGCCATAGGGAAACCCGGTGGTCCCGTTATCGTAGGTTATGCCCAGCGAGCCCGGCTTTATGCTCGGGTCCGTGTCGGACACGGTGCCATTTGTGTGGATGTTGTTCCCTCTCCAGGCCGGATAGACGATTACTGTGTGACTGGAGACTAGGGAAAACCAGGTAGCGAGGAGGATGGAGAGCAACATGGTGGCAGGGCGGTCCAGCAGCTCGACGTGCGTGTTGCTGTGGCTTTCAATGCAGATTCCCGGGCGGAGGCGAGGACGAGGACGGACGGACGGGCGGTGGCAGTCGATGCAGGCAGGCAGCGTCGCGGGGGGGCAGGCTTATGAGTTATAGGCAATGAGAGAGAGAGAGCTGTACAACCCCATCGATAATGGATGCAGGCTTGCGAAGCCACGGCCAACCAGAATGGCGGCCGCATATTAAAGCCCACAGGGATGGCCAGCCAACCACCAGCGCCATCACAGCAGAATACGGCAGCATCCTCAGCCCACCGGCAGTCGGGCCAGGGCCGACCTAAGCGCCCAACTGCTCGAGCAGTCGAGCCCGCCCTCGACTGCTGCGATGTCGAGGAAGCGCATCAACAGCCGTTGGCTGCCCGCGAGTGTGACGGCGGCGTGATAACGCACTGTGCCCCCCGAGGCCAACTGTGCCCCAACTGGGCATCGAGTCGAGCCACCCTTCCTCCCTCCGTCCCCCACCGCTCAAGGCTGAGATGAGATGACGCCCCTCGGTCGCACAACCGCCTCGACACAGTCAGACCGACGGCGACAGGATAAAGTACATACTGTGCAGCAAAATAAACGACCTGTGGTAGACGCAGGACAGCAGTTCAGCCCTGGCGGACGGGAGCAACCCATGGTGCTGCAAACCGGCACGGCAGTGCATGAGCACGCTGCGAGATTGCTATTCTCAGTCGCTTGTGCCGCCTTCTGATTGGGGGCCGCCTTCGTGCCCCTGGATACTTGGCCTCTCTCGTTCTCGACCTTTGCCTCTGCCGACGCTCGTCCGTCGTGGGCAGTCGATGCCATTCGCTAGCCAGTTCCTGGCGCATACAGCCCCACGAAACGGGAACCGCTCGATGCTTTGGGCCTGGTGGTGAGATATCATGTGCAAAAGCGTGCTAGTCTGCCATTTCAACATGGCGGCAAACAAAGGGTTGAACATTCCATTCCGCCTCAATCTAACTAGTCATTCCCTCCCAACCATAAACCCGCCTCCTAGCTTCCGCCCTCCAACGGTATTGAGATACCCATACTCCTCAACCGGTCTGCAGCCGCTGCCACAAGCGCCGTCTCTTGGCTCAATAGCTCCTCGATCTGTTTGTTCTCTTGCTTGCGTGACTGTGATGGGATTTTCGCATTGCTGGCCTCCCGCTCCCCTCTGCTTGCCGTTGAAGCCTTCTCCGCCTCCTTCGCCAGCGTTTTCTTGTACTCTTTGACCTTCTCGAGACGTTCCCAGGCTGGCACGCTGCTGCCGTCGGCGTCATCCGACAGGTTCTGCGCCTTCTTATCCAGAGAACGTTCCATTGTCTGCAGCTCCTCGACCCAGCCCGCCTCCTTTTCGCTAAGATCTGCTCCACCAACGTTGACCATCTTCCTTCGAATAGCCTCATATCGTGCGTTGATTTGTTCCTGTCTGGCCTTGACTCTCTCAACTCTTTCATCAATCCTGGTGCTGCCATATGACCCTGAGCTAGTCGGCGATCGAGCCTCGTCGTTGCCGGTAACCGAGTCAATCTTGGTAGCTAGTTGAGAAGTTCTGAAGACCTGATCCCGAAATTCGTCTCGCAATCGTTCACATCTCCTGAACAAATCCGCAACGCCGTCTCGAAGTCTACGTGTATGCTGAGCAAGAATTTTGTGGACTTCCAACAAAAGGGTGAGGTTCATCGGCGACAATCGGATCTCGTCTTTCAGGGAAGCCACGTGCCTAGACGGGACTTTCTGATCGATGTAGGACCGAAGGTTGGCACTTTCGTAAAATTGTTGGGGAGTTTGGTATGATTGACGCATCTCAGATGGTGGGCCTGTAACTGCCATATATTGTGCAATCTCTTCTTCGGACGGCACTCCGTCTTCTGGAACATCAAGAAATGCGGCTTGGGGCTCGTTCCCTACAGTAGTAAGCAGCAGATACCCGATGTTGCCGCCGTCTGCGACGTCAACGGCAACACAAGACGTCACTTCCTGGGCTACTACCTCGTTCCGAGCTGGTAAACGAAGACATTGTTCCACCTGTGTATTTGCTGATTCAAGGAGACGACTTAGTCTAAACTCAGCGCCCTCATTCTGAGGTTCGGAAAGCTCGTTCTCTAGCTTCCGGATCCATGGCTCAAGCGAAACGTAGAATACACCGCTAGCATGGGAGACGAAGAATGAGAAGTCGGTGTGGATGTCGGGGGTGATGCTTTGGTTGAAGGAAGAGGTTTCGTCGTTGGTGAGAGCGATAGTTTCTACGATGACAAGGATATGCTCGGAATCTTCCAACAGTTCGGCTTGGGTCTGGACAAGGTTAAGTACATGCCTCGTCCAAAAATAACCTCACAAACTTACCGAGGAAGACGAAGGGAGCCACTGTCCTACGATACCCTCCAGATCGAGGCAGATATGCACCTTGCATGTGTCGGTCAACAAACAAACGACTGCTGCTGGCAAACCCTCAGCTGAGTCATCCTCTGTTCCTTCAGAAAAGGTCTTTAGGGAAAACACAGTGATATCGCTCAGCTCAAACTCATCTACCTCGGGCTGGATGGAGAATGGGCCTTGGAGCAACGGACAAGCAGGCACGCTGTTCGGTCGGGTGAACACCTTGACGGAGTCTCCATCAGGAAGAGTCTCTGTGAGAGGCTCCTGGTAAATGATGTCAGAAAGCCAGGAGAGTTGTTTGTCTGCGGTTTCATTCTCAGTCCGCTTTGCGCCCGCATTATCCTTGACCTCTGCGTAATTGATATTGATTGATGTTGCCAAGGTTTGCAGGATTGTAGACGCCCCAGTAGACTCGTCAAGTTGCCACTTGCTTGGAAGGAGAGGGCATAACGCGTAGAGGTCGCCCTCAACCATTGCAACCCACAACGTCAACAGAGCCCATCCGTGTACATCTTCTTGTTCGGGATAGCCACCAAAGCATGCAGCTGCCACTTCAAGCTCAACTGAGTCTGGAGAAAAGCCTTTGGAAGCTCCATATTTTGACGCACTCAAATCTTCCTGGTCGTTTGCAGCATTTGCGAGCTTCTTGAGATCAATTGACAGCGCCGGGTCACTAAATGTTGATCGATCCGACCGATTGATCTCCCACAAACGCACTACGCCTTCGAGGGTAACGGTGACCAAACAGCGTCCGTGGTATCCAAGTGGGTGCCATAAGACCGATACCACAGCCGACTCCTCCCTAACATGGGCGGTCGGGCCCACTTGGAAGGCTTTGCATTTGATCGGACTGGTGTCGTCGGAGTCGAGGAGGGCCGATTCGGGGAGGACCACGACGTGTACGGTATGCGACGTTGATACAGCGAGAAAGGTGCCATCGGGGGAGATTGTGAGTCGTGTAATCGGGAGTGGTATGGAGACTTTGAGGGTGCGGTGGGACGACTGGGGATCTTCCTTTAGTTTCGCGAGGTCGGCCCAGCGTATCTCATGGCCAACAGCGACGAAGACCTCTGAGTTCCTGGTCGCAATAGTCTTTCGCGGTCCTAGATTCTCTGGAGGCGCCAAAAGGGCCCCGGGAGCTATGCGCGGCGCAAACAGGTTGTACCCAGGGCTTGGGCGGCTCAGCCATTCGGGCGTGTAGCTGAGTACTCTGGGCATGTTCGTCGGTCGTCGCTGTAGATATGGAGGGTGTGATATGGCACGGGGGAGGCGAGGAGGTCCTCTGGCCGGGTGGTGAAGGTGATTGGGCCGGAGCGAGTGCAACAAGAAGAGGATGAGGAAGAGGAAGAGCCCCAAGAACTCCCAAAGTCTGTGAGAGAAGCGCGCACGCGTGAGGCGGCAGAACCTCGGCCAAACCTAGCTTCACCGAGCTTCTTCGACGCCACCCAAAGCACTCTAGCACCAGCCTGTTCTCATCTCTGAACTCGGACGCGTCGCCCGGAGACGCTCGATACCCTCACAGTTGTCCCTTCGCCTATCTCGGTGCTCATTCTTCCCTTCTCATACCACCATGCCGGCCATTCGCAGCACGATAGAGCGGCTCGACAAGCCAAGCTCATACGCCTCCGCCAAAGTTCGCATCCCATTATCCAGTATGGGGATCACGTTTACTTACGATTGAGTACAGAAGCGGCGACCCAGGCGCAACGATGACGGCGAGCCGAGTCCAGAGCCAGAGGACAAGCTCAAGGATGCGACCACTCTCTACGTCGGAAACCTGTGCGTCGCGCAATCTAGCGTCTCCTTAAGCCATCTAATGCGCCCAGGTCCTTCTACACCACCGAAGAGCAGATACATGAGCTCTTTTCAAAGTGAGCTACCACCGCGCCTACGTTCATTCCGCGCTGTCCAATTGCTCACCCTCGTACAGATGTGGCGAGATAAAACGACTAGTCATGGGCCTCGACCGCTTCCAGAAGACACCCTGCGGCTTCTGCTTCGTCGAATACTACACACACCAAGATGCGCTGGACTGCATGAAGTATATTGGCGGAACCAAGCTCGACGAGCGCGTCATTCGCACAGATCTTGACGAGGGCTTCGCCGAAGGCAGACAATATGGGTACGCTTGGTGTGTGGAGAACACAGATGCGCAGACTAACATATTTCCAGTCGCGGCAAATCCGGAGGCCAGGTGCGCGACGAATACCGCAACGAGTACGACCCCGGTCGGGGTGGGTTCGGGAGAGCTGTGGACGAGTACGGGGAGGAGCGCGACTATCGCTAGAGGACTTCATAAGAGTGACGTGCGTATTTTCAAGGCATTGGTTGGGGTCTGGCGTTGGTCATGCATATCCGGGAAGACGTGCAGTCTTCATGCTTTCTATTATCTTAGGGCTCCAAGAAGAGGAGCCTAGTCTAGGTAATGCATCTAACTCTGCAGATTCCTCTGATAACGCCTTTGTCTCTGCGTGAGCCATGTGATTGCGCCAGACTCCCGCCCTTACACATTGCCGTCCCTTTACTAGAAAGATAGGTTCATATCGAACGGTCAGCGAGCTCGAACTGCTGCCTACGTAGAACCGCCTTCACGACCTCCTCCAACCACCATACATGGATTCGTGGATCCTCAGTCAATTCGGGATGGAAGCTCGTTCCGAACACATTGCCTTGCCGGACGGCGATGATATCCTCTGTGCCAGGATGATCGTGATCCTCGTTATCCCGAAGAGCTGGCGAACGAGTTGAGATTTTGGCCATGACCTCCACATCCGCATTCAGTTCCTCCTTCGCCAACTCATCAAACGGGGTCTTCGAAGGCGCAACGACAGTATCATCACTCGATGCCTCTTCGGCCTGGATGCCCGCCTGGTGCGGCAATATCTTCTCCACGACTGGGGCGCGGATGAAAACGCACCGGAAGGGCTGCTCTCCGCCAGGCTCGCCGAGGAACGGGAGCGCCAGATTGGCCTGGAAACTTTCCGTTTGTCGGCCAAAGTGGTTCCTGTTCACCCGTACGTCCAATCCGCCAATGAGGTCCTGTCCGCCCTTCTTCGTTCGATTTGCAGCTTCCGCTAGGAGTATGAGGCCAGCACAGGTACCCCAGGTGGGCTTTCGTAGGACTCTGGGCCGTGTTAGTGAGGGATAGCGGGCCTGATCACCTGATGCTTACTTGACGAAGTCGCGCAGCGGTTCTAGCAGGCCTGAACGTGCCGCGACGAGAGATATGGCGGTGCTCTCACCCCCAGGTAGTATCAAGGCGTCGCATCTCCCTAGCTCAGCCGGTGTCCTGACTTCGATAAAGCTCCATTTGGACCCATGTGCATTCCGCGTCTTTAGAGATTCTGCAGCGAGACGCAGGAGCTGAATGTGCTCGCTGAAGGCGCCCTGTAGCGCGAGCACGCCAACCGTGGTGGCATCGGCTCCGCTCACAGTCATGGTGCGGCGAATTCCCAATCTGAAGGTACGAGGCTTGGAGCGCGCGGTGGAACAGGTAAAACGATATTGTGTCGGGTTCCGATGAAGTGGCAGGAGTCATCGGAACCGTGGGCAGGCGCAATACAAAAAAGTGCTTATCGATAAGGGACGTTGCACAAGAGGCGGCGACGACGGACTTGGTTCCGTAGCGAGAGAGCCCGCCCCTGCCTCAACTCCGAGCGTGGAGCTGCTGATGCAACTAATACAACTAATGCAACTGTCCTCCTTCACACAAAACATACTTTACCATGGCCTCGTCTAGGACGCAGCCGGCGCTCACGTGCTGGCTTCTAGATACCAGGAGTCTATGGGTCGGTGACAAGATATCTCAATCCGTGCGAAGACACCGTAATTGACAATCGTGGGCATACACCTGCTGACATTTTCCTAGGCCTCCGAAGCGCTCTCAATCATCAGCCCCGAGGAGCGCGCAAACTGCATCCGCAAATATCACATCGCCGACGCCAAAATGAGTCTCGGATCCGCGCTCCTCAAGCGGCTCTTCATATCGAAAGCCCTCGGCATCCCCTGGAAAGACATCCGCTTTGGCCGGCGCCGCGATCCCACTCACGGGAAACCATGTGCACTTCTTCCCGACGGGAAACCCGCACCCATCGAGTTCAACGTGTCGCACCAGGCGGGTCTAGTGGCGCTAGTCGGGTGCAAGAGCTGCGATGTTGAGCTCGGCGTTGACATCGTGTGTGTTAACGAACGCAACGATTACCGACTCATTGATTCCGAGGGGTTTGACGGCTGGGTCGATGTTTATCAGGAGATTTTCTCTCCCGAGGAGAGCTGGGATATGAAGTATAACGTCGATCCATTTAAGTTGCTCGATGGCACCGAAGTGAGCTCGGAGAATTTAGGGAGGTTTGATCGGTGCTGTGCGAGGAATCAAGAGCTCGTTGCTACGCTGAACTCTGGAGAGAAGAGGAAGTTCTCGAGCGATTTGTTGATTGATGCGAAATTGCGGAGGTTCTATACTTACTGGTGTTTTAAAGAAGCGTATATCAAGTTAGATGGTGAGGCCTTGCTTGCGAATTGGATCAAAGAGCTAGAGTTTAAAGGCGTGAGGGCACCAAATACGGGGACGGTGGCACGGTGCAGTACACTTGGGAGTTGGGGAGAGAGAATTGGTGATACAGAGGTCTGGCTGAAGCGTGAGAGGTTGGAGGATGTGAGGATTGAGATTCAGGCCTTTGAAGAGGATTTCATGATCAGTGTGGCGGCGAAGCCGGTGGGGCTTCTCCCGGAGGTTTTGACCGCATTTGAGACGCTACATTTGGAAGGGGATGTTATGGAGTGGGCGAGATCAGCTTGATGCGTATACCAGGTGTTTGAGGCGGGTTTACTATGCTAGTACTAAGCGAGTTGGGTTAGAGAGCGACGGTGTTATGAGTTCGTTCGTTATGAGTGAGTGTATCATGAGTGAGTGTGTTATTAGTGAGTTTTGCTATGAGACACATGTTAGGCTTTAGGTAAGCAAATCGTATTGTCTACTTCCACATTTCACAACATCCTAATGCTTAGTCTTCCCGTGCCTTCAAGTCCATTGTATAGTAAAAAGGAAGTACAACGCAACCTCCTATACAGCCCCCCATCTCTCCGCAAACCGGTCGGCTCCTGAATCTGTATTCCTCTCATACTCGCTACTATCCGCGACAAACGTCGCCACATCCTCCCCAAACACCTCCCCAACCCAGGCGAAAATCAGATCAATACCCGCAGAAATACCGGAGCTAGTCCAGATATTCCCATCTACGACCCAGCGCGCTTTGGGTACCCATTCTACGTCAACGTTCTGCTCTTTGACCTGCTCACTATCAGTCATATTTTCCTATCCAGGGTAGAATAAGAGCCGGAATAGAAACGAGGAAGAGGTAAATGGGGAAGGGAAGGGAAGGAATCAAAAGTACCCAAGCAAAAGCCTTCTTATTACTTGTCGCCCTTCTCCCATCCAGCACCCCACTCTTCGCCAGAATCGCACTCCCAGTACAAACCGTCAAGCACCACTTCAACTTTGGATAATAACCCCTCACAAACTCCACAACCCCCTCGATATTCTCCTCCTTTCTTGATCCGAAACCACCCGGGATGATTAAGACTTCTAGATCATCGGGTGCCGTGGCAAAAGTGTGTGTCGGCACAATGGATTGGCTGAAGTTGGAGTTTGCGGCGACGGACTGCGCGTGCGATGTTGAGACTGGGGATAGGGAGGCGGCAATAATGGAGAGGTTGAGCGTATGGCTATACGCGAGGAGGTTGAGGACGTCGAGGGGACCGCAGATGTCGAGGAGTTGGAAGCCAGGGAAGAGTATTACGCCGATGTTTTTGGGGAGTTTTTGTTCAGACATGTTTGTTGCTCTGAATCAAGGCCAATGTTATCTCTTTCTCGTCGTTGGTCTACTTTTGAATCCCTGCGAAATGAAGGAGTTTTTTTTCCTCTGAGCTAGGGTTTGGACTATTGGAGTTTATAATAGGGAGGATGAGATAGAAGGATTGGGGGGCGGCTATCTGACTAGAAGGAGAACCATATAGTAGAGTAAGTTTCTGAGTCACAAGGTCAAATTCCAAGGACCCCCGCATTCCAGGTGGGCCCGAGTCATGTGTTCTGAATTGCGTCTTATTCCGGCCGCCTAGGGTACTCCGCGCCGTAGACGCTGTTGCGAACTTTAACTTCCCTATTCGAGACGGATGTGCTCCACGGCCGGGAACTTTAAGCACGATGAGCAAGAGAGGTAATTTTAGACTAGTTGGGAGTGTGAAAGATCGGTGGATTGAACCCTTTGGTCCTATCCAATGTGACTTGGTGAGGACTCGTTCGTAATGATTAGGAGAACTGTATACTATGTACCAGGGTTTCTGAGTACAAGTTTCCAACTAAATTCACTAAGGAATAGGCCGTCTATACGACCTTGATATGCAAACCCTCTCGCTCTTGGACTTCAACAGTTGGCCATGATCTTGCCTTTTCAATCCTCTCCTTGCTGATAATATAACTCTGCGGAATATTTCCATCATTAACCATCTTACCCTGAAGTGCAAGCACATCTTCCCCGGCCTGGTCTGCCAACACCAAGTCTACCACTGCCTTCCCACACAGCGTTCCATTCGGCATCCCATGGCCCGTGTAACCGCCAGCAAGCCACAATCCTTCATGATCGGGTACTTTTCCAACCCATGGGTGATTATCTCGAGAGTAGCCCATGATCCCAGTCCACTGTGCAGCAGCCTCAAGCTCTTTCAAGCCTTCTGTCTCACCGCCAAGTTTGAGCACTTTGAGCAATGCGCTGCGGAGATATGCTGCCGATCCTTCATCAATTGAACTGTCATCTGATACGCCAACTGAAGGAAGGACGCCGGCTCCGCGGCCGCCGCCGAACATTAGATGTCCGGCTGGATTTGGGACGTTTTTGAAGGGGCGTTGGATAAGATAATCGTCGTTGTTGGCAGGTTGGCTAAGGACTCCGACCATTCCGTACGAATTTGGGAGCAGTGTCGAGTTCTTGGGTGGAAATAGCGCAGACATCTCCCCACGGACCGGCACGATGAGATCTGCGAACTGTGGGAGTAGTGCAGAGGTATAGCCATTCGTTGCTAGGATAACCGTCTTTGTGCTAATGGAGCCGCGGGCGGTATGAAGAGTGTGCTTGGAGTCCTCGGAAGTGATCTGCGTGACTGGCGTCAAGGTCTGGAGATTGATTTTCCCCTCCTTAACCAACTTCTCAAGCACAAAAGTAACCAATTTGTACGGCCACAAGCTCCCAGCACCACTAGTTATTGTTACGCCAACACAGTTCGAGGAGTCAACTCTTTGCTCCCTCAATGTATCTTTGTCTTTGACAACTGTCACCTGCCGCGCGATCTCGGGCGCTATCTTGTGGAGTTGAGCGATTTCCCGCTCGGCTTCTTCCATGAGTCCTTCCGTCCCGAAGAGGCGGCAGCCGGAGACGCTGCGCCAATCGCAGGCTACGTTGTGCGTTTCAATGTAGGATTTCACGGTTTCGACGTTTTTGAGCTCGAAGGCGGCCACGGAGGCGGAGCGGTCGAAGAGGAGAGGTTGGCAGTGGCCGCCATTCTGTTGAAGGGCTCGTTAGTATGTAATGTCAGCTAATGAGTGGAGAATTTGCAATAGGAAAGATGATTCAAAGCTATTGTTTGATAGACCAACATGCAATACTCGGAATCGACGGTGAGCTTACCCTACCTGTAGCACCCCAGCACGCCTCTCTAGCTTCCAGCAATACTATGCTCTTGCCCTTCGCCCTACCATCTTCTGTGAGAAATCTCGCAACAGCACTTCCAGTAATGCCGCTTCCTACGATGACGATATCAGCTTCTGCGGGCAATTCCGCCGTCGTGCGATGGCCCAGAAGGAATTCATTGGGCTCGCTGTGCCAAAATGAATTGGTCGACGTCGGCGTCGGGAGTGTTGAGCGTTCGTGCCTCATTATGGAATGGGGTGGTGCGCAAGATACGCGGTTGTCCTCGAGGTGGGGTTGAGTGTTGAAATGAGGGGCAAGACAGCTATGACAGTAGGAAGATTGCGGAAACGGTCGCCCTTTTAAATGGGATCTCGCCGACGTGTATGCGAGATCACTGAATGATGGAATACAGAATTAATGGGAGGTCCGAATCACATATGCTCATCGTAGGGCGAAATGATAAAATCCCAGCTGTGTTCGGTGTTCTCGGCGTTGGATTGCAAGACTTCGGAATAGTTTGGATTCCGCTGAGCAATCTGATTGCACTGAGCAGAGCACGCTTCTCGTGATCCTCTGGGCTGGTCCACTGCATCATGGTGGGAATGTGCAATATTTGAGGGCGATGCGGAGCACATGAAGGTACTCTCGAGAGCGGTGTACTCACAAGCTGTTGATGTGGACAGGCAGTCCCGGTTAGTAAGGGGGCAGTGCAAGCAGACGGACTTGACATGGTTAACCTCCTCAAACTCAACCTCAACTTCAACCTCACCTCATCTGGGACTACTTACGATCCGATGACTCTGATCTCACTTTCTTGTTCTGTCACTGGCGAGTCTTGATTGCTGTCCTGTCATGGCCTGGTGTCCCAGTCACACATATCAGAAATGCGTCAGAGAATCTTGTAGATGCTTGGGAGTCAATTTCGAATTTGCAACAATGTGTTGTTCAGCTCATCAGGCTAATATACATGATAGGAAAGGACAGATCAAGCTGTGCATCCGAGTACAAAGTTCTCGCCCTCAGGTCTCGACCACGCCCTGCATCATGGCGGGGGTGGCTCGCGACGTTTTGACCCATTCTCATTACCACCCTATTCATTAGGATAAAAGTGCACATTGACGGGCTACCGGACACTTTCTCGAGAAGTGTGATGGCTTCCAGCAGCAATCTAGCCCGTCGTATGAAGGCGAGTCACAGACCAGCCCTCACCGGTCTGCGATCACGACTTCCGACCGATGTGGAAGAGATCCTTTGCAGTGTCCGTCACGGAGAAGTCGTTGAACAGCCAGGAGTTGGAGTGTCTCCCACGCCACAAATCGCTGTTGGTTGTGCCCCGCCTTGTTGGGCCCTGGAGACTGGGCCTTGTTGGCTTCGCAGGCGCCGAGGCCACTGAGCTCTGGCTTCTTGTCGAGGCATGGCGTGGTTGTTGCGGCCTTGAGGAAGTGTATGTTGGGCTCGACGAGCTCATAGGCTGCGCGCTCGAGGGTGAAGGGAACTGCTCCGGCGGCAGGACCATTGGAGACTTTGAGCGTTTGCGGGAGACTTGGGCACGAGAACGACTCCGGGACCGGCCCCGCCTCATGCGCGTGGTGATGGCACCGAAAAAGGACTCTTCGGTCGGCGACGCAGCTGCACGTGCTTCGCGGGAAAAGGTCGAGGTCGGCGAAAGCATGTCGGAGCCGGGCGACATGGCGCCGGACGACTGCGACTTCTGCGAGTCTACGGTGGATGTGCGGATTGGAGGCGGGGGCTGGAAGTGCGATGGGGCGTGCGAGTGGGACGGCATGTCGGCTGGATGTCCAGGTTGGACACGCTATGTGCAGGCGGGGTATGGCTGGACGCGAGAAGGGCGCAGAGAAAGGGTGGAGATGTGGAATTGGCGTTGGGGAGGGGCAGTGGCGCGTTCAAATACACAGTAGGCCGTATGGCAGGATGGATTGTTGAGAGGGACGGGTTTGCGGCTCACCACCATGTGCCTCCCCGACGTCTTATGTTGATACCGACGTGGAGGACAAAGCAGTCACAGTCCCGCCGCTTGGCGCACCCCCCGAAAGGGCTGTCGGTGAGTCCGCCGCATTGGGGCCAATCAGCTGCAGCGATGCCTGGCTCGAACGTCGCAAACCGCAGGCAGCAATGCTGGCCACACCGACTCAGGCTGCGGGTCATGTTCTGGAGGTGCATGTGGCGGGGCTAGCGACTGCGACAGCGCATCCAGCCAAGCGCGAGCACCCGACGGAGTCCGATTGCGACCAAAAGCGCCAGCTCAAGGCCAATCACCCGCGTCCGCCACGCTTGGAACCAAGGCTCTTCGTCACCGGTCGAGCTGCCCCATCACGCCAGTGCCGTCATTTGGGATGGCAAATGTAACGACGCGCGTGAATGTAGACATGGACCCCAATCGAGCCGTGTCCTGCAGGATCCATGGGGAACAGGGTCCTTTGGCATGTGTCCTCGAGCTTTCGCCATAGACAAAAGAAACACCGTCCGATACCAATCGCGAGACCGAGACGTCTGCCTGGACAAATAGTAAAAACCTGAAGCGTGAAGTGGTTGGTGTGTGTCATTTATCAAGCATAGAATAATTATAGGGATAGTAAAGCCATATTCTTGCGTTTGTAAAAATATATTTAGACTCGCAAAAGCACCGAAAAAAAAGAAACCTGTAATATTTGCATCCACCGGGAGTCGAACCCGAGCCATTTGCTCGCCCTAGCTTAGCTAGATGATGGAAGGCAAATATCCTACCGCTGGACCATAGATGCTTGCTTGTTTTCTGATGTCAAAATGTTCGACTTAATACATTTATATTCAGTATATCTTTTGATGAACGCAGCAAGGTTCGTTTCCGTATGCAAAATTCCAGCACCTATTGTAGCTAGTCAGCCCCACTTTGTCACCACTCGCGCACTGTTTATCTTGTGCTCGTATCCTTAGCCTTTCTCCATCACGAACATTTCATTCAAAATACTACAAACCGGGATCGATACCACATTGCTGATACCGCTCATAGCAAATAAGAGCGATCCCTAAGGACCTGACACACATGGCAGACAACGCAAATAGCTAAGTGTCAAGAATTTCTTTGGTTCTATTTCAAAACATGGGTTTTCATCAATTCCTAGCTCAAAGCCCGTTCTCAATACCGTGCATCGCCAGGCATGGCCACTTCCCCTCTTCGTTTCTCCTAGCAAATGCTCATGTTCTATTTGTGCCACCCGTTCTGTTGTTTGTTGGCTGATGTTGTGTCATCAGCCGGTCGTCTTCGCTGCACCCTCCCCAAGTTTATCTAGGAACATCTCCTTGGTCCTGCATCTCCCAACTTTCACACCTTCCCAGAACATCCCTGGTCGTGTCCCTAGCGTTGGAGTCAAGTCGTGAAATCCCCACTGTCGGTTGTCAAGCGTAAGCCACTCCGGCTTCTGGTGAATGTTGCATAAGGTAGTCCATGTGAAGTTGGCGCCGACCACGCAGCCTGCGTTCCAAGGGTTCTTTGGGTTGTACCAGTCTTTGAGATAGGCTACCTCTTCCTCATTGATCATTCCCTGCTGTAATGCCTCTTCATGATCTGAAACTTTGGCGCAATCGAGCCAGCCTCGGTAGTAGTCGTACCTACGCAGCCAATTTACTTCGAACGTATTTGTTTGGACAGTCGGTACGTTCCATTCATCAAGATCGGAGTCACGTTTGAGTCCGAAATGGCCAGCGGAAGGTCCTATCTCCAAAGTTGAAGTAGCGTCCTTTTTGACCTTCTTGTCATTTAGAAAAGTCGTCTTTGTGTCTTCCTTGTGGTCGAGAGTACACTTCAGAGCAATAGTACCGTGCGAGCCGGTGAGCTCTTCCTGTGCTATGATACGCTGGTCGATAAGAGCGTTCTGCTCGTCCAGATATTTTCTCTCGACCTTCCGTTTGTCATCCTCTGCCTTCTGTGACGCGATCACTCTCTCAGCTTCATCTTTTTGCTCACGCTCCTGCTTGTCGAGTCTGCGCTGCCTTTTTGCCAGCTCTTGCCCTTGTTCATAGTTGTTGATAAAGACAGCTCGGGTGGCAACCTCGCGCTTTCGGCACACCTGTATTTCTTTTTCGAGCCTAGCAATTTGTTCTTCAAGGCCCTTTTTAGCTAGGTTTGTGGTTGCGAGTTTTTGACAAAGGTCGGTCTCGGTATCTAGAGGACTGGGTCCTGTCGCTTGGTCCGTTTCGCAGATTACACCACCGTAGTGCTGGCCATTTTGTTTCATTTGAACGTCATCGACTGCCCCATAGTCAGGATATGTGGTTCTTCCTAGCGGAGGGTACAGGATACTTACCAACTGGGCTTCCTGCAGATCTGGGAGACAGGTCTGCGCTGTCTGAAGCGTCTGACGACTTCGAGGTGGAAGATGTCCAGCGGGGGCCACCGGACTGGTCTACTGGCAGCGACATTGCAAGGGCTTCCGCAGTCTCAATTTTTGTGGTACAGTAAGGTGAGTGACTGTGTGAAGGTGCGGAAAAAATGGTGTCGGCGCGTTGTTTTCCGATTACGTCACGTCGGTAGGAAACAGAAGGAGCAGCTCAGCACGTGGGGCCAGGTAGCATGCCAACTATCATCTATATGGATCCGCAGGCAACAGATGGGTAATCTACAGAGGCGAGATTGGAGGTCATCAACATATGCATTAGTGGCCTTAGGAGGGGTTTGCCGGCCACTGGAGAAGCGACAGTGAGTGTTGGTGCATACAAGGAAGCCTTTCCAGCCCCCCCAAAATGACAGCAGATACTCTGTCAAAATTGCTTGTTAAGGCTTATTTCAGAAAATCAAGTGTTATACACTCTAGTCTCTAAGCACACACTTGCAGACATTCTCACCCACCCCTTGAGCTTGATTCGTAAAACTCGTAAATTAGGAGCTTAACGTGCTAAAGTAAAGAAGAAAGATTATTTGTGGATGCCGAGAAGGCCATTCAGTATATATTCATAGTGAAGTTCGGTATTCTCCCCTTTGATAAGCCTTACGACAAGATAAGGGCAGTGAATTGCATTGTGGGCATATCATAGTCCATCTCCTATGAATAGAAGCCAATATGAAAAACAACTAAAAGTTATCTTGGCGAGTGTGAACAATAGGGTGCTTTTAATTTATAGGGTCGTAATACATCGTCATCTCATGACCATCTTCTTCACCAAGTTTTGCTGTTTCGGCTTTCTGCCGCCTCCGTTGATGTGACAAATCGGTAAGAGCTTTACGTTACCCTAACATATCTCCCAAAAGAATAATGGATTTAGTAAAATTAACACTGCTTTACTCTTTGTAGGCAGCGAAAATTCCTATCAGGTTCTAGGGTTAGGCAAAAGCGCGAAAACAAATTGTTATAGTGAGGTGCATTGCACTCTATACTTCTTTCTTCTCTTCAACGAACTCAACCAACGCAGTGCCAGCCTTACAGAGATCCTATTCAACATGTTAGCGCGTACCATTTCCGCACACGTGAAGAACTTACCCCTTTCCCATGCACTATTCTAGCGATAACTCCATCGTGCGGACTCCTTATCACAGTCTCCATCTTCATACTTTCTATCACCACCAGGGGCTGATCCTTTTTCACTGTATCACCCTCTGAAATCTCGACTCTCAATACCTTGCACGGCATAGGTGCTAGAACGCTGTTCGTGACATCCTTGATACCGAGAGCCTTTTCTGCCCACTTTGGCATTGCTAACTGAAGTCGGTGTTGCTTACCCTGTTGGAATAGTGTTAAGTGGTTGTCGTCCCGGATAAATGTTGTGGAAAGCCGAGTATGAGGGTAGAAGGTGGATAGAGTATTAGCAGCGTCAAGTGTGCTGATCACATCATGATATATTTGATCACCGACTGCAATATCAAATTTGGAGGGGGCCGTTTGCCGGATCTGGACGGGCGTGGACGTGGTATCTCCTTTCCCATCCGCAGGGATATCAATCAGATTGTATTCTCTCTGCTGGTATCCGGCGCCAAATCCTGTTGCTGTAATGGGTGGACTTGTGAACGGGTCCCTTCGAGTAGACGAGATTTCCTGTAGTGCGAGACCAAGTGCCGCTTGGGCATAGACCTCGGGAGCAAGAGGTTCGGGGGTGAAGAGCTCAGCGTGATGTTTCTGGATATAGCCAGTCTCAACGTCGCCAGCAACGAAGTCGGGACTGACGCATAGCCGCTTCAAGAACTCAATGTTTGTGATTGGCCCCGCAACCTCATACTCCTCCAACGCAGCGCGTAGCTTCTGTATTGCGGCTTCTCGTGTCGGTCCTTGGACAATAAGCTTTGCGATCATGGGGTCGTAGTGAGACGAGACTTCGTCACCGGCGACGAACCCTGCGTCTATCCGTACGGTAGCCGTTGGTTGGGGTGTGCGAAGATGCAGCAGGAGGCCGGAATCTGGGATGAAGTTCATATCTGGGTTCTCTGCGTAGATTCGGGCTTCGATGGCAGCACCTCGTTCGCTGATTCTTTGCTCGATTTCTTGCTGCGTGAGCGGTAGTCGTCCTCCTTCTGCCACGATAAGTTGCCACCGTACTAGGTCTTCTCCTGTAACCATTTCTGTGACAGGGTGTTCGACCTGCAATCGGGCGTTCATTTCCATGAAGAAGAACTCGCCCGAGTCATTGTCGAATATGAATTCTACAGTTCCAGCGCCCTCGTACTTGACGGCTAAAGCAGCATTCCTGGCTTTCTTCCAAATATCCTGCCGAATCTCTTCCTTCAAATGCGGGGCGGGTGACTCCTCCAATATTTTTTGGTGTCTGCGCTGAATACTGCAGTCCCGTTCTCCAAGGGCTACGCAATTACCATGCTTGTCTGCGAACACTTGTACTTCGATATGGCGTGGTGTTGTGATGTACTTTTCCACCAGCATGACTTCATCGCCGAACGAATTTCGTGCTTCTGACTTAGCAGAGGCTAGCTGATCAAAGAATTCCTCTGGGTTCTTGACAATTCGCATACCCTTTCCCCCACCACCTTTCACAGCCTTGAGGAGGACAGGATACCCGATCTTCGCCGCTTCCTTTTTCAAGTGCTCAGGATCCTGGTTAGAGCCATGATATCCCGGGATACATGGCACACCAGCTGCAATCATGATGTCTTTCGACTCACTACAAGCATCCCGTTAGCGAGTGCTACCAAGGGATGAAGCTTTAGTCTACCTCTTGCTTCCCATGGCCTCGATAGCCTGCCATGGTGGACCAATGAAGGTCAGACCTGCTTCAGTACACTTCCGCGCAAATACCGGATTCTCGCTCAACTATCACCAATAGTCAGCATTAGTATGCCTCGGTTCATTGAGGGTGTTATACAAAGCCATATCCCGGATGTATGCCCTGACAACCCTGGTCTTTGGCAATCTGTATAATCCTGTCGCCATCTAGATATGCGGTGGGGTCTCCGAGATTGATAGCATATGGGGAGCTTAGAGCATGCTGGGACCGAGCATCAGGGTCGGTGTAGAGGGTCGTGGTTCGGATGCCATACTCTGAGGCTGTTCGACCAACTCGTCTTGTAGCTTCTGTTAGTAAAGGTCTAGTCTGAGAAATAAGAATGCATACAGTGCAATCTCTCCACGATTCGCTATGAGCACAGAAGTAAGCGGCTTGATGGATGATGCGAGAGTGGAGCTGTGACGGACTGCATTGGGTGCGAGCAGCTGGCGCGAGAGATGAGTGGACTTTCGTATGGCACGCATGGTCACAATTACTATCAGGAGAGGAATCAGAAGCTATGGAGGAACAGCATTGTCTGAGCAAACAACATCGAAGAAGAGCGAGTGAGTGAGTGAGTGCTGAGGTGCCTCGGTCACCCTAAGCCGTCGCGAGCCGCGTAGTCTTGGCGTACGCCATGTGAGGTGTCGACGAGGCACGCGTGTTTATAGCTTCCTCAGTAACAACAACCAACACGTGCGCCTGCTCTACGAAGTCTTTGATCGGGAAGGGACTACCACATAAGCTACGCAGGGGCTTGTCTTGAGAGCACCGGGGTCACCCGTGGGTGTGACGGCCGTGCGCGCTTACATTCTAGATCAGCTCCATCCCTTTGACGCGGCAATATCATCACCTCGAGTACCATCTTGGAAGCACCGCCCTTCTCGCTTTCTCTATCGGCACACGTGCCCCTCCGATCATACCTGCAACTTTCCTCGAGCCCGTTTCCGAATCCTTGCACCAACGCAAAAGCAAAGCCTCGTCGTCGGCTCGACGCATGCCATTAATTGCAATATATCCATCATGAGCGATTACGGCGACGACTACTCGGACTATGGAGAGGATTTCTTCTATGTCGAGGACGAATACATGGTGGCCGACGATCTTGCCGAGCACGCCGTGAACTCGCCCCCGCCGACGGCCTACGGAGACGAGGATGCCCTCTCGGATTGGGATAGATTCGACTATTTCAACGACCTCGAATACGCGTCTGATGGATATGATGATGGAAAATTCTCCCCACATGACACAAACACCGCGAAAACGGGCGAGAAGAGGAAGCGAGTACAAGGGCTGGAAGCTCGCGGGAAGAAGAAGCAGAAGGTGACAGAAGGCCTTCAAGTGTCTAGGCCTAGCACCGTAGACTCGAACCTGCCGCCAGTTGTATGGCGCGCACAAGCTGGGCGAGATCCAATGACAAAGATGTGGGATGGCAACACCGAATCATACGCGCTTCTAAAAGACTGGAGAGAACGACATGTGCATATTCCGTCATGGGCGACTGCATCACCACATTCAGACTCTCATGCCGCAACATCCTCGAAGGGGGGCATTATGAAGGCTGCTTTCGTAGCAAAACCGCTCTCACCAGCCCCCGAGTTCGAAGGCGACGAGGACGACGAGGATAGGGATGAGACCGGGATTGATCCTGCCGTACTGATGGCAGCAATGCAAAACCGTCTAGCAGCTGCTGGAGGCCCGCTCGCTGGAATGGATCCCCAACAACTACTTCAATTCGCAATGCGAATGATGACCAATAAAGATGCCGGAGCCGGAGATGACATCGCGGGAGAATTGGCGGACGAGCTTCTTGACCGAGGCGATGAAGAGGGGGTCGAAGGGGAAGAGGGAGATGAGGAAGCCCCTGCTGATCTTCTCTCATGGCTCGACAAGCAGCGGCAATCGGATCAGGACGGCGAAGCAGCAACACCCGGATCACTAGAGATCAACCTTACCACTAAACGACCACCTACTCCCCCTTCTTCGGAGGCGAACCACAGTATTCGCGCTACGGAAGAAATCGTGGACCGGGCAAAAGGAAAGAATGGCGCTGCATCTAAACAGAAGAACATCTCCCTGGAGGTTGGAGAAGGTGCTTCCTCCCGTAAGCGGAAGGCAGATGATGATGTTGTAGGTGTCGGAAATTCCACAAATGCATCGAAGAGACGAGCAGCGAGGTCATATGATGCACCCACTGCCGCAAGCCAGGCTAGAGCTGCCCCTACGCCCAAGGCAACGAGGAGTGGACGAGCAAAACGTTCATGAGCGGACCGCAGACTCTGCGACTGATCTTCAACATGGCAACCTAGCTAGGTCGCTATGTAGCGGTTTGGATGTGCTTGTGGAGGAAAATGACTCTAGAAAATCAAGGCGGAAACAAGCCTGAACCCGGCGACTTAGGTCCCGACACCATCAGACCTCGTCCGACCCCTTCACTCTTGTTTTGGGTAAATATCGAACGACGGTGGATCTGTTTCGCACCCCGAGCATCCAGCAACCACTATTGCATGGGTGTCAGTTACATTTCATGTCGGCTTGAATCGAGCTCGCTCTGAGCGCATATCGCTCCTCGACTCAAGATGTGCGTTATCTCTAGCCGTATCCATAGCTATGGATCGAAAATAAAAAGTTCGCCGGATTGGACGGGTTCATCCGGTCCATAAATGATAGCATAGTGTCATGGTACCCAAAACACAATAAATGAACATGGAAGTCTCTGCGATTTGATTACGACGCCTCATTCTCTCTTTGATACACTAGTGATTCTAGCCCGCGCGATGAAGCACAAACTCGGACTTCCAGCAAGCCTTCACACCCTATTGTACCACCCTCAACGGCCCTACCATGTCTCCTTAGTCTCTCGTCCCTTGCATCCACCCTCAAGGTTCCCACGTGGGACCGCCAGCAACGCCATGCCATGCCATGTCACCGCTGCTCCCCATCCAGGCCCAAACTATCCCAATACCATGTCTCAAGCCACCACGAGACCTCACGGCGGAACCCTCCCTGCCGTAAATTGGCACTTTCTTACCAATCATAGTCCCTTCCTCAAAACCTCCGAACCCACTTTATGCACCGTTGAAAACACGTTGCCAAGCCCTGTCACAAACGCTGCAAACGTCTCGCTCATGTCGGTCATTTTCCCTTGTTGTCTGTTTTCGCGCAAGTGTGGTGGCGTAGCTGCGGGGAATCTGTGGCGTTTATTGGATTTAGCTTTGATGGGAACCGACCGTTCCGTTGGCTGGTGTAATTAAAATAATTTGTGGAGTGGGGTGGGACGCTGAACCAGTGGGAATTATTCTGGCGTGAACCAGCATGCTTCAATGACCTTCCGTCTAGATGTTTTTTTTTTATAGGGGGAGAAGAGGCGTTGCAAATCCGAGATCTCCACTCGTTCCCTATCGGATCCATCCCTAATTCCCATCGTCTGTCTGCAAGCATCCAATACCTGCTTCCCCCCAACCTTCCCCTCTGCGCAACCCCTCTGAACCAGGGGAACCCCACCAGCCACCCCTCCCCATCCCCGTCTCAACTCTGACAAGCCAGGAGGCGCCTGCTGGCCCCGCCATATTTCCAGGCACAAAACGTTTAACAGCAGCGTGTTTCCCTGTCGGGGTCGCGAACCGTGTTTGACGGCGCAACGTCACCCGACTTTATTGTTCTCTTTTAGTACCCACGTGCAACATGTTGACGTCTCCGAGCTGCTTTAGAATTGTATTTGAAATTGGAGTGACAGTATGCTTGAAGGGGTCGCACGAGTCGTGTCTTTGAGACATGTTGCTTGCTTAGCTCTCTACTCTTCACAGGGGACGAGTCCGGATTCATTCATCATGTTGGCGCGGTGCTCTAGTAGATTTAGGATGAACATACTATCTTGCGCGTTTGTTATCCGTCCGCAACCGCATCACGGTTTGCAGAATATAAGATAATAATATACTGAATTCTGCATAGCCATATGTAGGAGACTTCCCATCGCTTTCCCTGCAGTTCTACCATGTACCCTCGGAACCCAAAAATCAAAAGATACAATTATGCTCTAAAATAACAACCTTTTGCACACCGTCTCATGATCACGTAGCCGATAACGCGAGATATTTTCCTATCCTGACAACCTGTCCCGTTCCCTGGGCTAAATAACAGCCCACTATCCATCATGAAAATTGGAGACAATTGTAATCAGTGATTAGAGGTTCATACACGATATATAAAACAGAAAAAGAAATGTCCAACTACAGTGTATAATTCGTGAGGGTAGGACAAACAGAAAAGTCGCAGCAAGATGACATGACTTGAAGGACAGGGTATCGAAATGTCAGTACGATGGGCAATGCCCACATCTGATAAAAAGGAATGTGTCTGTAGACTGTGGGAGCCTGAGGCGATGGTGAGATAATCAGAGATTACCTGAAACCCAAGGCACATGACACAGGGCGGTGGATATCGATCTTGAGTGAGAAGAGAAAGACATGTCGCATGTGATATCTGCCGGGACAAAAAGAGTAGACAACCCCGGTCGCTGGTATGGGAACCCTGCAAGTGCTCTCGGAAAAGCGGGTACAATTGCAGGAGTGAACCAGGGCAGTTTGAGTCGGGCATTTACAATGGCGGGGCTTCTTAAGGAGACGCATCGCGCCTCGACTTCTTGTTCTTCTCGATCCTCTCGTTCCACTTGCGCTTCCCAACACGGGTCTCAAAGTGTGGCGCCACCGTGGTGACATCCTGGCCGGCTCCCATCATGCTGCTTCGCATCTTGTTTCGATAAGCGTCAACTGTAAACCATGTAGGTCAGTATACCGCTGCCTGCTCTCGTCAAGACGATGACTTACGTGACTTTTGTAGGAACAATGTCCTTCCAGCAAAGACGCGGCTCTGGCTCCAGCTCATGCGATAGCCCAAATCATTTAGCGTTATCTCCTTCGAGCGCTTTGCCCGCGTCAAGCGCGGCTTTGGAACACGAGCTTCGCCCTCAAGCGTTGGTACTGGAACGAGAGATGACCCTGACACCGGGAAGCCTGGCTCGTCTTCGGGATCCGCCTCGTCGTTGAACACCTTGCTCCCTCGCGGGCTTGCTGGCGGAGATGTCATCTGCATCGGGAAATAGCTACGAGGAAATACAGAGTTCGACTTGCGATAGGAGTCTGGCATCTCCTCCATCTTGACGGTGTCGAGCGTGACTCGGACTCGAACTCGAGTTCCACGTTGCGCGTCGTCAACAAGAATGAACTTGCGCCTTTTGGACTCAGGCAGGTCGCCGAACATGGCCAATTTGCGCTCCTCTTCATCCTGTTCTTGCTTCGCAACGGGAACCCTAGAACCGTGCGGCGGAGGTGGGTGGTGGCCCATTGCATCGTGGAGAGGCGGCATACCACTGGAGCTTGCCGTGGAGTCGCTAGTTGGGAACTGGGGGTAGAAGTTCTGCGTTTGCCGCACATCGTTTGGTGACGATTGTCCGTTTGGCGCTTGATGATGGTGAGTGTGTGCTTCGGGATATTCATTGGCTGCAAACAAAGAAAATTAGCTTGCACGTTCAATACTGTACTTTCTTCCGTACTGGCGCGCGAAAACAGACATGTGCAGTGATGTGAAGTGAAGTGATGTAAAGTGTATGTGCAGTGTATGTGCATGGGGTAGTGGTATCAAGGGGGGATTACATCAAAGAGTGTAATGTACATGCAGTGCAGAAACGACAGGAGGTATCATAATTCCAGCCCAAAAATTGCGCTTCTCGCATCATCACATCTGGTGAAACATACCGCTAACGTCGTCGTTTCCTCCCTGAGGTCCTCCCGGATGCTCATGGTGGTGATGCATCTGCGGACCTCCCATACCCATGTTTGGCTGCCGTGGAGGTGCTGCCAATCCGGCTGAATTTGGAACCCCAGGAGCGCCTGGTCCACCCGGCCCAGCCATGTGGTTCCCATGCGTCGAAGAAACCGCCTTCCTCGTATTAATCTTGGCCATTCGCCTCACTCGTCGACTCCTCAATCGCGGATCTTGGTTGCTGTTCCGCCAACTGTCTACTGCTCGCTGAATCAAACCTCGCTTTCCTCTCAAGCATGGGTTCAATTGGGCCAGTGCCCATCCTACGGTATTACACTCGGTCTCATAATGCAGACGGTTCCCTTTGTATTGATCCTTGTGGCAGCACGCGCGGGGATAGACACAGTTCTCGGTCTTGAATTCCTGGGGAAGTTCTTCAACGTTGATCGACTCGACATCGCATCGAATGGTGTACTCCATCTTGACTCTGTCACGCGAATACTCAAAAGCTATCCACTGCACACCGTTCTGGTCTTGCCTCACAACGAGAGGGGTAGTGGCGGGGATAGGTCCAGGAGCGGCATTCGGGTTGATGTTTGCGCCTCCTCCGGGAGCTCCAGGATGCATGTTTGGGCCTCCACCAGGGGGTCCCTGAGGTGGTGCTTGAGGCGGGCCCAGTCCTGACGGTGGCCTTTGCAGAGGCGTCTGTGACATGCGTGATTTCGGGCTCCCAGTCATTCCTGGCGTGTGCGGATGCGGTTGGTGGGGATGCTGCATCTGCTGGCCCTGCTGATGGGACAGTAAGAGGGAGTTGGTCGCCATCGGTTGCTGCTGTTGGGTAGACGGATGCTGAGGGTACGGCGACTGCTGCGGCACTGCCGGTGGAGCATATGGCGTGTAGTACATTGGCTGCGGCATCTGGCTGGTTGGTTGTCCGTAAATGGGCCTCCCATGCTGGTCGTGCTGGGGAGACTGCACAGACGCGGGCGAGTTCGACTGCGGCGTGTGGTAAGATATTGGAGGGTACCCCGTCCTATTCATGGTTGCAGCGGCCATCAGCTCTGGTGTTTCTGTTGTAAAGTTAGACAAAGTGGTCAAATTTAGCGCAAGCCGAAATTTGCTCGTGGGAGCGCGGAGCAGGGTGCGCGTGTTTGAATGGGCGCGTGTTGCGACTTTGCACAACGCGTCACTCATCTGCGCAACAATGGGTAGGTAAAATAAGTAGATGCGTACCTGAAGAGGAGTAGTTGCTCGGAGCACTGTTTGCGCTATATGGGCTGGGGTGCGCAGGGTAGTAAGGAACCTCTTGCTGCTGCTGGCCAGGCGGACCTTGGATCTGTTGCACGTATGGCGACTGATGTTGAGGGTGCTGCTGGTGCTGAGGGGGGACTTGAGGATTGGCAGGATGCGGCGAAGGATAGTGGGATTGCGCCGGCGACTGCGCAGGCTGGGACTGGTGAGGCGAGTCGGGGTGTGGTTGGTGGTGTTGATGCTGGACCACACCGGGCCGCGGATGATGCTGATGCTGCGGGTGGTGGGTTGGCGGTGGCAAGCCCTGTGCCGAGTGGGGGTGATGCTGTAAGGCGCGCGCAAGTCAGCAATGAGCTTTGTTCGAACGGCTGGCTTAAGGCTTCAGGCAGGACGCGATGGAAAGACAAGCAAACAAATAGGGCAGGGACTGAATTGAGATAGAGTGGGGGAGGGGGTGCAGCGGGGAGGGTGGCGGTCGAGGGCGGTGGAGGCGGTCAGAGATTCGCCTCGGGAGAGTTGGCGGCGACGGAGCTGCAACGACGAGATATGCGAGGGGCAGGGTCTGGGAGGACAGGACGACTCGGGGTTTGTTTATAGGATAGGATGGGAAGGGCGGACTAAAGAAAGCAGCGCGCGCGACTTTTGACAACACAGAGGGGCGGGCGGCGGTGGGCAGCGGAGGCTCGAGGCTCGCAAGGATTCCGCTGCAGCGCTCTGGGTGACAAGACACGGCGGACAGGTCGAGTGGGCAGGGAGACGACTGGAGGTGCGACAGGGAAGGGCAGGGGAAGCAGGCTGGGTAGCAGGGCTGCTTGGCGAGGAGGGCATTACCATGTAGCCAGAAACGCGCGTGAGCTGGGGTAACGAGGAGTGCGTGGGTGCGGCTTGCAGGCGCTGCAGCAGCATGCAACGAGGGGCGCGAGGATGAGCGAGGATGAGCGAGGATGAAGCCAACAGCGCTGGCGACAGCGACGGGACGCGGCGTTGGGCGAGACTCGTTTCCAACGGTCGAGGGACGCGGGACGCAGCGAATGGGCGGGAGAGGCAGCGGACGCAGAGGAGCGGATGCGATGGGGTGTGTGTGCGAGTGGGAGAACAGGGAGCAGACTCACCATCTGTTGCGACGCTACAGCAGCCGGCTCTTCCTTATACTTCCGGGCCCTATCTGGTTGCGACATGTTTATTATTGCAGCGGGCGGTGGTGGACGAGGTAGCCGTGGCTGCTAGGCCCGGGCGCGGACGACGAGGATTGCAGTTGGGATGCAGTAGTGCGGCCTGCGCAATTTCACGCGCAACGGAGAGACGGGGGGGGGGACGCAGAGAGGGCCGACAGCGAGAGCGAGCGCGGCCGCGACGGTGGAGCAGGCCGTGAAATAAACGTAAAACAACTAACGCCTCCCGGGCCAGCCACCTCCCTGCGGCCCCCTGCGACGTGCTGCAGCGCGCCCGGCCCAAGTTCCCTTTGCGGCGCCCAGGGCTGCGGCTGTCGATGCGGCCGTGCGGCGGCCGGGCGTGGATCGGCGTGGTGCTGGGGGATGGTGATGGTGGGTGGTGGCAGTAG
>MU001868.1:0-82375 GCA_010093585.1 Melanomma pulvis-pyrius CBS 109.77
AATAGTTCTGTTATGCAGAATAATTGATTATAATTGAGGAATAAATGCAAAAATAGTCAAAAAAAAGTTTCGCTAATTTCTTGATAATTGATATTCTTATTATTACCTTTTTCTATCTCTATTCTATCCACCCTTTATGTCTTAAGCTACCCAGGCTTCTGCTGCGAGTAGGCCTTTAGTAGAGATATGTAAATTTGTAACTTTTGATACAAACTCTCTCTCTCTCTCTCTCTCTCTCTCTCTCTCTCTCTCTAAGCCTACAATTAAGGCACTACAGCTATAGAAGAATTAGCTGCAGCGCTAGGTAGTTCTAGAGTAAGTTGAACAATCTTGCAACTACTATCTTCTTAAAAATTAGGTCTTCTACTCCTTTTACTATTCAAGTTAAACCTGTATGCAACTTTAAGGTGCAACAAAATAAACAAAGTTAAAGTATTTACTTGAAAAATGGGTGTAACGCAAAGTCTATCTTGGGTCTACCCTTACGCACAAACGCACGCCAAAAGCGAGACAAATTGTGGACAAAAGGGCCTGTGCGATTCAGTATGCGTTTCGGTTGGAAGCCCTGGTAGAGGACGGGGACGACAAGCCGGAGGAGAAGCCAGACCGGGATAGATTCACAGCGGCAGTCCAACTATAAGCATTATCTGCTACGATAAAAAACGTGCAAGATTCTACCGCAGTTTCTCTCCACAGCGCAGACAGCCCCTCAACCTACGTACAAACCCCCCTAAATGCGTCCCGCCTCCACAACGACAAATGTCGGCCTCTCGAGCCACCGATCCCAGAACCCCGTCCCCTTCCTCTCGTCATCCGGGACCACGGGGTCCCTCCACCGCAGCCGCAGCCCGGCCTCCCTTGCACACCGCTCATACACGTCCGCCTCGAACTGAAACACATCGAAGCCGAACGGCGGCGCCGTCTGCGCCACGACCCGCGCCTTGATGCCGAGGACCTCGCCGCCATCATCCCCCGGCGCCACATACCGCGGGTCCAAGACCTCAATGTCCAGCCCGTAGAAGTCAGGCTTCGGCAGCCGCATCTGCGCATCGTGGACGTTGGTCGTGATGCCGACGAAGCGGCCGCCGGGCGCGAGGTTTTGCTCGATAACGCGGAACATGGCGGCGAGTTCGGCGGGCGTCCCCGCGTAGTTGAGGAACCAGCCCGCGAAGATGAGGTCGAAGGGGTGCGGGGGCGGGGGCGCCAGCGGGCGGCTGCAGTCGGCGACGGCGAAGGTGAGGCCGGGGTATGCGGCGCGGGCGCCGGCGATCATGGCCGAGGAGATGTCGTAGCCGGTTACGGAGGCGGCGCCTAGCGTCGAGAGGAGGTGGGTGTAGCGGCCGGTGCCGCAGGCAAGGTCTGTGGATATGGTTAATTTTGAGTTTCAAAGATTGGGAAATGGGAGTAGAACGCTGTGAATGGCGTTGTCACGTGGCTTAGTCTGAAAAGGGAAGGAGGGGTGAATGGGCGCGCCGAATGAACACGAGATGGCCTGTAAACTTCACATACCAAGACATCGCTTCCCCGTGATGTCGCCTAGTACTGCGATTACAGATGGCTTCTCGGGCTCGATGGCGGGCAGTTCGTGCATTGAGTTGTACTTTGTTCCAATCTTGTCGTACTGCGTGTTTTGGGTGCTCACAGCGCCGGAGGCGGCAGACGCGGATTCAGAAGCCATGCTGGCGTATGTGAGAGAAAAGGTGGAATTGATGGTCGCGTCTGTTTTGGCGAGGGATGATGCTGGATGCTGATGCTGGCGCTGGTGCTGGTGTTTGGTAGGGTTCCGCGCTGCTGGGACGCAGACTGACTGAGGTGGCACGGGTGGGGAGAATTGGGGGCTGGAGGAGCGGGCAGATTGGAGAGGGGGCTAGACCCAGATTGAGTTAGCTAGTGGATCTTGGAAATCATTCTTGTGATGGATGTATTCCACTTCAATCTGCATATTTTCAGGCGACACAGATCTGACTGATATTAGTACAGCGAGGATAGTTTACACCGCAGGAAATTGTTGGCATACCTGAAGAAATCATGGATGCTATTTGGTACTGCCAAGCAACCCGTCTTGGAGCCAGAATTCCCCAAAGCAGTAATCCGAACGCGAATCATCAAGTTCAAACATGAGTTGCAAATTTGGTATCATTCATTGGAGCTATGTGATCGTAGTGATATGCAATCCGTCTTCCACGTCTAATGCAAGCCCTTATCATTGTGGAGATTCGTTGTGCAAATAACATCTAGATCTTCTCCGAGGCAACGACCTCCCTCGCCTCAATCTTCTTCTCGTCATCGACAATGCCCTCTTCGATATCCTTTGGAAGAACCTCCGCGACGGGCGGCCCGACAGTCTCGAAGTGACGACCACGCTTCTCGGGTCCGAGAGCAGCGGTAATAGCAATACCCAATGCGATAATGGCGGTTGCGATACCCATTGTTGGTCCGTAAGCTGATGCGAGTTTGCCTTGGTTCGTCCGCACCTGGTGGCTCTCGGCGATGGCGTTGACGATCTGTGCTGATGGTGATGAAATCATGTTTCCAAGCTGGTAGGTGAGACCTGGGAAACTAGAGCGGAAGGCAGGAGGAGACAGTTCGTTCAGGTGGATTGGAATGACTCCCCAGGCACCTATTAGGAGAGTTAGCATAGTGCTCGAGTATAGGGGGTGGTTTTACGAACCTTGAATGAAGAATTGGATGAAGAATCCAGAGGCTGAGAGGCTACGCTCGCCTTCGGGGAGAATCCAAGCGGGGATCATGCATGCAGACAGGATAGCGGCGACGACGATGGCACGGCGACGACCGACGAATTGGGAAAGATAGCCGATGATGGTTCCGCCGACGCAGGCTCCAGTCTTCATGAGAATGGAGGCGCGCGTGGCCGGGCCGTTCTTGAGGTGCTTCTGCGTGAGCATGAAAGTGGTGTAGCTGTCCTGGCTGGTGTGCGAGTAGTAGTTGAACTGCATATGGTTAGACAATAGAACTTGGGATTCATGTGATGTAGCGTACCCATGTCATGAGAATGATGCAGTAGACGCACATTCTCCACTCCTGCTTCATCATCTTCTTCGTCTCCTGCCAGAAGATGCCAGGAGCCTTGGCTCTCTTTCCGGCTTTCTTTGCCTCGATGAATTGCTTCGATTCCGGGAAGCAGATACGGATAAGTCCAATGAGAATAGAAATGCCGGCGCCAATCCAGAAGACCGTCTTCCAGCTTTCGACCGAGCCGCCGACACCGAGATTGGCGCAGGCGGCTACCACGTATCCAAAGGAATAACCTTGTTGCAGGATGCCGCTCATGAGACCTCTGGCATTGACACTACGATACCGTTAGTTTGAATTGAAATGTGGTCAGGGGTGTTTCTTACGGGCAGTTCTCCAATGCCATGGCAATGGCATTGCCATATACACCGCCCATGAAGAGACCAAACAGACTCCGAACCGCAAGGAACTGCTGGAAGGTGGCGGCATAGATGGTGGCGATCTGGAGAAGGCCAAGAATGATCATGTTGATGACCATGGGCCACTTACGGCCATACTTGTCTCCTGCCAGGCCGAAAGCAGCGGCGCCGACGGAGCGGAGAAGCAGGGTAAGAGTAATGGCGGTGGTGATGTCGGTGTTGGTTCGGTGGTAGTACTTTGCAAGCTTGGTGGTCTGGATGGAGAGGGCGTGGAAGTCGAAGGCATCGGCCATCCAGGCCAGGAAGCCGACGATGAAGAAGACCCAGTCTTTGGCACTGAGCTGGGCAAAGAGGGTGAAGGGGTTCTTCAGCGGCTCGGGCGACTGCCATTCTGTGTAAGTCTCGCCGAAGTCGTTTGTCACGACGACTCGCTGCTTCCATATGAAGAGGTCGCGGAGGGACTGTTTCGCGGTTGCGATGGTGCCCTTGGCGATGGGATCGGCCGGCTCGTTGGTGGAGGCCATGATGCCTGCACGATGGATTGGGTACAAGGATGGGGGAGAAGAGTCGGGAGCTCGATGAGGGAGCTCAACAGAGGGTGTTGAGATACAGACAGCGGTCCGGGGCGGGGGACAGCTGTCTAATATATATTTGGCGGGGGCCTGGGGCGATGGCGGGGTCCCTCCCTGGGGTGGTGATCTTGTTGGGCCTGTGCTACCATAATCGAGGTCACCAGTGCCCTGTCGACGGAGCATTTGATGGGCGCGCTCGAGGCCAAGGGATGCCAAGTTGCCCAGAGCAGTAGGTGGTGAGCTCATGCAACCACGGGCAGAAGGCCAAGACCGCGAAGCATCGGGAATGGACCGGGTGCCCAACACACGAGGGAGCGAAACCTGGATGGAGGGATGAATGCCGCATTTTGCTCTGGCGTCGTGCATCTGCTATCGAACGATGCCGACCCCATGGGGAGACGAGGTGTGCGCGCTGCACAGCAGCAGCCCTGTGCGCCATGCCACGACCGGGACACTTGTCCTGGCAATGGTGCCTGTTCTTCGCATTCCATTCTCCCACTTCCATCGCTCGTGCTCTTCGGCGCCTTGAGGCCTCCCCTCCAAAGCTTCGCACGCCTCCATGCGCAGGACAAGAACAGCACAAGAAGAGCTTACCACCGCCCCGCGTGTCGCTCCCGCGCCCTTGGCGGCCAACTTGGCAGTTCACACCCCGCCTCCGCACCTGCATCGCGCTCGGGGGTGCCGAAGCTTTAGCCATCCCTTGTGCGCCAAGTTGGTCGACGGCACGTACGACAGCCAAGGGGAAAGAAGCTGTGTGGCTGCATGGCCGCGCCGGTGCATCGCCGGCCGAGCACTTGGGGGTGCTTCTTTCGACCGTGACGCCATTCCGAGCCATCGTCGCTGCTGAGGAGGACGCAAGGACGTCTGGTGCTCTCCATTCCGCCGTCAATTGCAACCACAGCCCGCGGCTTCTTGGAATCGGGCGGTGAAGGCTCACCAAGTGGGCACCCTGACAGATTACCCGGGCCAGGCTGGTGGTTTGCTCGTCGTCGTGCTCCGGGGTGCTGATTCGGCCCGGTTGCTGAGGCGGCTCTTCCTTCTTCCCTTGCGTAGGCCCCGTGCGCGGACGCGGACGGGGAAACACCGGCGCATCGAAATAGAGGCCCGATGCGAGTGCGAGTGGGCAGAGTCGGACTCGGAGCTCTTGGCTGGTGGAGAAGGGCTGACTCTCGGGCAGCTCAGGTGGAACGATGCTCTGAGCGATAAACGGCTTTCGTGGTGTTGATAATCTATGCCTCTAGGGCTGAGGACGCCACTGGGGGATGGCACCAGCCGCCTCAGGAAAGGCCGGCTCTCAAGACACTCCACAACTGCAACACCATCCTCGCATCGAGGGCCGGCCAGCGAACCAACTTCGATATCAATTTTCTTTTAGCTTTGCACTTCCCAGCTCTCGGCCCTCTTTCCTCCCGCATCTCTTGAGCCCGCATCTTGGCCTCACTTGCACCTTGGCCTCACGCTATGCGAGCAGTCTGGCCTTATTGAAGACTACCAGGAAGCAGGTGCCCCATCGCGGCCGCGGACATTGAAACAGACGCCTAGAGTCTGCCATGGAAACCGCCGAGCCAGGACGAGGAGACAAACGCCCATAACCAAGGACGGGGGTTACCGGCACAGGCCATTGACCATAATCAGGCACGGGAATTGTCGGGATGGGATGCAGCAGCAGACCTTCGGAATCAAAACTTGGAAACTATCAAGACAGGACGCGAAATGCCATCTTCCAACAGCATCAGTTCGCGCTGAAAAATGGCCACAATCCCATCCTTCTTACCCCCGCGTTTCTCCAGATCGTCTCGTAGATGGCTTCTGCTCGTCGCTGTGATTGGCCAACACTCTCCCAATTCGTCAATGCACGTGCCGATCTATCTCTCGCCATCGATATCTTCATATTTAAAGCAGGCGTACAACAGACGTCATTGCCACCAGAGATGGGCGGATGAAAAGCAGAGCTCAGTTCTGCACTGCGCGTTCTGAGCTCTTGCGGACGTTGGTTTCTACACCTTGCCCATTCCCAAGCATCGTCGCACTATCAAGTTTCTACCTCGCCAAGCCCAGGACTGGTCAATTGAGAAGTCTAAATTGTATCATGCATCTTCCACTTGTCACCTACCTCTCTACAATCCTCCTCTTCCTCTCTCTAGCCGTCGCAACCCACATCGAGCGTAGAAATCAATTCGAAATCCTCCCCCGTCAAGCCCCAACAGCTTTCACTACCGCGCGCACCGCAAACACAGAATTCGCACCCCCGCAAACCGTCACGCCTCCAGATCCCAGCGCAACTGGAACACAAACCACCACGCACGAAGCAAACACCGAGATCATCCCAGCCACGACCACGGGCACACCACCGCCATTGATCACGACCGACAGCAGGTCTGCGAACACCCAGGCTGTTGGGCCTTTTACAGTTAGCTCTGGGCTGGCTGTACCGACGGGCGTGGTGAGATTGGAGGCTGTATTTGGCGTTGCGGTCGTGGGCATCGCCGGCATCATCTGAGCGGGAAACGATGTCGCTGATGTAGCGACCATATGAGGTCCTTGCACGAGACTTCAATCTGACCTGTCTCATTTCTCGTTTCGTTGCGGATATGTACTAAGGGGGTGCAACAGGGGGTGCAACTGTCTTGGAAACATGACTCGGGCTTCGCAGGCTCCTTCGATATTCTCTTCTTTTGCCTCCTACCACTCTCTCCTCCTTGCCTTCTCCTATTGTCCCATAAGCACATCCCCGTGAAATAATCAACAGTCGTGTCGCATTTAAGTTTCGTATCTCCCATCATAAGTACCTAGGTATATGACGTCTTGATTCCAAAACCTGAACTGATGATTGTTCGAGCAAAACTCCCTTTTGCTCTCCGAAGCAGAAATGGCGAGAGTGTGCAATTTAGTTCTATGGTTGGGAAGGGGGAATATGATCGGAAAATCCGGTCCTATTCCTGCCACATGCCTAGGCTTGTGCTAAGTTAATAGGTTTCTATCACTTGTTCGCAAATTTCAGCTTTTTCGGGCCAACTTGAGGTCACTTGATCCTGCTTTGGTTCCTCTCGCCATGTGGCTACTTGCCACTATTCTCATCTACTGTTGCTTTGCTAGCCCAACTGACCTTCCCCGAAGGCATTTGGTCTGGAAGGGAAGGTTGTTGTCTCAGCAATGTGCATCACCGTAATCTTCCACCTGCGTCTTCTCGTGCAGGTTTTATGTTGCCAGACGCTCTCCATACCATCAGAAAAAGACCATTGTGACCTACCCGTCGCTATCCTAATGTTACGCTGACCTTCTAGCCCACAGATCGACTAGCTAAGTGTCACGATGACACGCATCATGACATTGAGCCACACTACAATCCGAGAAAATCAGATATCGACTTCTCCTGGAACCTCTCCCCAACAGATATGGACATACCCCATTCAATTGAGCAAGATGGGACCCTCTATCATCAGAATTTGGCAGCAGGTCGTGTTTTCCCTACTCCCTCACCTCCATCCTCGCATTCACCGTTCTCGAAATATAGCATCAACGCACAGGTGTTCGACATCCCCGCCATTGTCTGCACCTCCCCCTACTTCACCTCCCTCAACGCCAACGTATCTCACCACCAAGTCTTCCACAACCTCACCATCACTCCGTGACCGGTTTCCCTTGGCCTCACCATGGACCCCGTATCCCACCGCTGGAAACACTGTCGCGCGATGCATTTTGCGCCGCCTTGCTTCATCTTGGAAGCAGAGTACCGAGTGCATCCAAATCTCGCGGATTTACATCCCTCATCGAACGATGAAGCCTCCGCCCTGCGCGAGTGCATGCTAGGTCTCACATGTTTCGAACTCGCATTCAACCTTTGCTACTTCGTAGTCGAATTTCCTCGATCGATCAATCTACCTCGGAATCTTCTATGCGCAGGCGTGGGGCTTACACATAGTAACGGATGCATAGAGAGAATCACCCTGATGTGGTACTGGACCGGAGTAGATCTTTTCTACCCTCACATTGGTTCAATTTATTAGATTTGTGTACACCCCCTGACTCTCAACATTCTTTCATCCCGTCCCATCTATCCAGACATTATAGCAGATTCATGGCGATGAAGAGATCGTCCAAGAGTAATCTCGAGGCGATAAAGCGCGTCGAACCACATCAGCTTCCAAGGAAGTCTCACATGAGCAGTCGTAAGCCGAGCAATTTAGTTTATCACCTTTTCAGCGCCGCAAATTTACGAAGTCACATGCACCTTTCGTCTCCTCCAGCACTTTCGTCCCATCACATACTCTCCCAATCATTGCCCAACTCCCATGCATACGCTGCCCTTAGCACCGTCTCCTCATCCCACCACTTCCCTACTATCTGCAACCCTACCGGAAGCTTAACACCGGACCCCGCGAGGGGGCCCTCTTGGATCTCAAGCAGACCGCATGGTAGCGTCAACGCAGGATGGCCTGTCTGATTGAATTGACAGGTATTGCTGGTCAGACCAATCTGCTTTGCGATCTGGTCGAGGGGTGTTGCATTAGAAGGCGCATGGGACGTCGCGATGTAAGGAAGGGTGGGCGAGATTAGTACGTCGTACTGTGCCAACGCGGCATCGTAACTTGCACGGAGTTGGCGGGAGAGGTTCGTAGCCTTGGCGAGGAGCTGAGGGAATTCCGCGAGGGCATAGGCACCGTTGAGGTATATGTTCTTCGTCCTAATCCGTCTCGGTCAGTCGTAGCGTCTTTTCTTGACTGGGCGTGACTCACGAAACGTAGGCGTCGTTCCAGTTCCCCTGCTTCATCGGATGCAGCAACGCGTTTAGATCCGCCATCTGGTGCCCGCGCCGCCCGAAGACGCCGCTCGTCTTGTTCAGATAGCCGCCGACTTTGCTGACACCCGTCCAGATTGCGGGGCCTTTTGTGTGCAGCGGTATGCTGACGTCTTCGACAGCCGCTCCCAGCTTGCGGAATGCTTCTGCGGCGTTCAAGAAGGTGCGCTTGACGCGGGGATCCAGGGCAGCGCTGGTCAAGGACTCTGAGATGATGCCTACCCGGAGTCGTGTAAGGTCCAAGGGCGAACCCAGCCCCTTCAAGGTGTCGTAATACCGCGGTACATGCCTTGGAGCAGGGGCGGCGAATCCACGATCGTCGATGTTGTCCGAGCCTGCGATCGCCTGGAGCAGCAACGCATTATCGAGGACCGTCTTCGTCATTGGACCTAAATGGTCATTCGTAGGCTCGTTCGAACCGCACCCGGTGTACGGCACCAGCCCGAAGGTAGGCTTGAATCCTACAATCCCGCAGTTGCAAGCTGGGATCCGAACGCTGCCTCCCTGGTCCGCGCCAATAGCCATATCTATCTCGCCAAGTGCAACGAGGACGCCACACCCGGACGAACTTCCTCCAGCCGAGTATCCCTTCGCGCGCGGATTCTCGACGACTCCCGTTGCGGCGGAGTGCGAGGTCGCGCTGTGGCACATATTTTCACACACGGCCTTGCCCTCGATGACTCCGCCGGCTTCCAGGACGCGCGTTACAACTGTTGCATCGACTGTCTGTCGTACAGGCCATCAGTGGATTGATATTTAGATTCGGAGTCCACGCACCGGCGTATAGCCCTTTACGAAATCAGTGCCCATGAGCATGGGCACATCCTTCACCGCGATGTTGTCTTTCAGGGCGATCGTTTTGCTTTTCAATATTCCAGAGACGCCGTGTGGGCCGGTGTCCTTGATCTGCACCCTCCATGCCCAGGCCCCATATTCGTTGTCCTCTTTCTCTGGAAAATGCACGTTTTGCCTGGGAAACCTTTGCACGTCTGTCGGGGGCTCATAGTCGGGCTGCGCCATGAGGTCTTCGGCTGCCTCGTGGAACACGGCGAGCAACTTGCGGTAGTCTTCCTTTTCGTCATCGCCGACGGTGACGTGAAGGGATCCGCACACGGTTTCAAACACCTCTGTTGTGACCGGGTTGCCGGGTTTGGGGGTGATCGAGAAGACTGACATGGTTGCGTAGAGATCGGGGTCTCAGGGTTTCGGTTGTTGGGTCTCTTTTGTTGTGGCGTTGTTCATCGCAGGGAGCCTGGTAGTTTGTCCGTCGCGTGATCGGGGTGCCGACTTGCGATACCCGCTGTGCGTTGAGGTGGAAGAGCTGTTCCGAGTCGAATGCATTCCGAAGCCCGAGCCTAGTTCCGACTGATAAGCCCGGCAAAATCCCACTCTTATGCACCCTGGCCGCTACGCCCACTGCGGGGCTAGAAGTGATCAGCGAGCTACATGCATGTGTCGGCTGGAAAGCTCCCGCAGCTCGACGTTACGGAACGGTCTGAATAAATTGCAAATCTCACCAGCAACTCCAGTAGCTCGTGGTCGCTCCATGTTACCGCACATAACGAATCAAGATGGTTCATGTCGAAGAAGCCATCCAAATCCCGCGAGATTTCGAAGGTGAGTTTTGCTTTGATCCATCACAGCAAATACTAATAACGGCAGGCTTTGGCGAAGAGAGCCATGATTGCCAATGGCCCAACGGCGCTCGAATCGCTGTGTCGTTCATCCTAAACTACGAAGAAGGCGGCGAACGAAGCTGGTACGACGGCGATGGCCTCAGCGAACCATACCTGTGGGAGAAAGGATCGAGCACAGGCGCCGACAAGCCTGGCGGGAGAAACCTCAACTCGGAACATGACTTTGAGTATGGAAGCCGGGCGGGTTGCTGGCGAATATTTCGACTGATGAAGGAATTTGGTTGGAACATGACACTATGGGCAATTGCGAAGGCCATGGAGCGGAATCCTGAGTTCGCAAAGGCATGCGTCAGGGAGGGCCACGAGATTGGAGCGCATGGTACGTCTCAAGGAGGTTCTCAGTAAACATAAATACAAGCTTACACGCCGCAGGTTTGCGCTGGCTCAACTTCTGGGACTACACGCTCGAAGAAGACAAAAAGTACATCAAAGACACCTGGGAGGCACTGCACGCGGCCACGGGCGAGATGCCCGTGGGCTTCTACTTCGGGCGGGGGACGCCCAACACGCACGTCCTGGTCCCCACGGTCCTCAAAGCCATGGGCCACAAGCTCCTCTACAGCTCCGAATGCTACAACGACGACGTCCCCTACTGGGTCGACCTGCCCTCGGAGTCCTCGCTCCCGGCCAAAGACCGCGAGGGCTTGCTCATGCTGCCGTACAACTACGACTGCAACGACGGGAAATTCCACATGGCCCCGGGCTTTGGATCGAGCGCGGGGCAGGACTACGAGGCGTACTTGAAGAGCACCTTCGACATGCTGTATCGCGAGGGCGGCAAGATGATGAACATTCCGATGCATAGTCGCATCGTGGGCAAGGCGGGACGAGCAGAGGCGCTCAGGAGGTTCATGTTGTATGTGCAGGGGAAGGAGGGCGTGTGGGTCGCGACGCGGAGAGAAATCGCGATGCATTATAGGAAAAATTTTCCGTATCAGGTTGGGTCGAGGAGCGGAGGCACGGCGACGTCAGAGTAAGCATCTATCAGCATTGGCGTCGGTAGTTTCTATGGGCGTGGTTCGATGCAGGGAGATCTGGATAGATGCGGCGATGTCCATTCGGGCGTACATGAGTGTTTCGGCTGGAAGTCTGCCGATGGATTCGGAACGTCGGAACTGTGCATATCGCTAGTCTACGCCTCTAAATTTCAAACTATGGCTGTTCAGCCCGCGCGTCTACGTTAGCGCTTGCTTGCTTCAGCTACTGGGCTAAGCATCTGAAATCCCAAACTAGCGATATCTCTATCCGAACCTCGCGGTTCCAGATGGGTGCGAAAGGATGAGGTGAGTGGTGCCGATCTTTCCTTATCACGACCCCCCTGGTCTAGAGCTTGGGAATTGCGGCTGGGGGTAACTGGAATGATAGTGATAAGGAGGCCAATCGGCACTAAGCGCCAAGGATGGGAATGGGGCGTACGTACATGTACTTGAAGAAGTGGAGTGCAGGATCTCAGGAACGGTCTCGTTTCTGTTTCCTCGTGTGTTTACGCTTTGAGTGGGATTTTTGGAAGGCTGCACGACATACGGATATTATCTTCGACGCTCGTTGGGATAGATCGCTGGCTAGTCCCACCTTTGTGCTACTGTGTCTCTCAGATTTCACACTCCAACCTTTCACCCTCCCTCATCTGATCCAGACCTTCTCTGCTCTTCCTTCCTTCCTATATCTCCACCATGTCCGACTCCAAAGAAAAAGAGATCCATGCTGCTCCGCCCCGTCCGAGCATCACGGCCGGCGAGGTCGAAGAGGCGATCTACGATCCCAAAGGCGATGACGAATTCGAGGTCTTCAAGAAGACGACGGATGGGGTGCAGTTTCGGTTGGTTGGGTGGCCGAAGGCGAGTGTGATTTTTTTGAAAGGTAAGTGGATATCGCTATGGGATATGTGGTTTGATGTGCGCGTTTTCGGATGGAACGAGGTCAAATGGGAAGAGCAGGCAGGCATATGACGAAAGAGAGATTTTTCGGAGCGCTGGAGGTTAGGAAAGAGGATGAGCGTGGCTGACCTGGATGCAGTTATCTTCGCGACGGGTGTCCTGAGTATCCCGACCGCTATGTTCGGCCTTGGTGCCGTTGGAGGCGCCCTAAGTGTCATCGGCTGGGGTGCTTTGAACACTTGTATGTTCGCTCCTCTCCCCCTCCCCGATATCGCCCCTAATCTCCCCCCAGACTTCGCCATAGTTCAAGGCAACTTCCGCAACAGCCACGCGCAATGCCACTCTATCGCCGACATGGCATACGTAGTTGGCGGGCCCGTGGTCCGAGAGATCTGCGGCGGTCTCTTCATCGTCGCGTACGTCCTGTGTAGCGGCTCCGGCATCATTGGACTTGCGACGGGGCTCAATGCGCTGAGCGATCATGCGGCTTGTACGGTTTGGTGGGCGTTTTTGTCCGCCGTGGTCATTATTGCGTGTGCGAGCGTGAGGAAGTTTGAGAAGGTTGGGTGGCTGTGAGTTCTTTGCCCCTCCGCTTTGCGTCCAATTGCCCCAGTCTCTTCTCCCCCACACATCCCCACGGCTCCCCTTGATGCTCCCGTGGGCCTTGTCATTGCGGCAGAAGCTAATGTGGACAGGACTTGGGCTGGCTTTATTTCGATTTACGTCGCCGTCTTCATCGTCGTCATCGGCGTGACGACCCGCGACCGTCCTGCTGCTGCGCCGCAAACCGGCGACTTCGATCTTGGCTATAGAGCCATTGCGTATCCGACGTTCATAGTTGGTATGACTGCGACGTGCACTATTTTCGTGTCGAGTGCGGGGACGAGCGCATTTTTGCCGGTGATTTCGGAGATGACGGTATGTATACTTCCTTTCACTCAATCCCTTCCCTGTTTAACTGCAGCGTTTCTTTGGTTGAAGAAAAGATAGAGGCATTTTGATTTGCGTTTTTAGTACGTTGAATGCATAACTGACATGCCATAGAATCCTCGGGACTACAACAGAGCGGTGTATGTCTGCATGGCTATCGTGCAAGCATCATACCTCACATTTGCCTTGGTCGTCTATAAATGGTGTGGCAAGTGGGTCACCAACCCCAGTCTGGGATCTGCGGGGCCGACGATGAAGAAGGTTGCCTATGGGATTGGTATGTGCCTCTCTTTCCTCTGCTGCTGCCCCTCTCTCCAGAGGGAACGTCTCGTACACAGAAGCTGACTGTATGATCTAGGTCTCATTGGCCTCGCCGTCTCCGGATGTCTGTACCTGCATGTCGCCGCAAAATACGTCTTCGTGCGCCTGCTCCGTAACAGCCCCCATCTGCAGAAGAACTCGCTCATCCACTGGGGTACCTGGCTCTCTTGCACCATTTTTCTAGGCGCCATAGCCTTCATCCTCGCCGAAGCTATCCCCATCTTCAGTTATCTTATTGCGCTGACCGGGTCCATCTGTTTCGCGCCGCTAGCCATTTGTCTACCCGGGTGGCTGTGGCTGCACGACCACGCGGACTGGAAGAACGGGAGCATGGTGAAGAAGGCGGTCTGGGCTGGGCATTGGGTGCTGATTGCCATAGGAATCTTCACGTGTGTTGGCGGGACGTACGGAGTTGTGGAGAGTATTAGGGCGGCGTATAGGAATGGGACAATTGGTGGCGCGTTTAGTTGTGCAGATAACAGCCACACTCATGGATAGAGCGGGAGGAGGAGGTGAGGTTCTATAGGAGTACGGGAAGAGGAGTCGTCTACTGGGATAATCGTAGGAGGAACATGTGATCTCGTCGCTGTAATAAGAGTTCCGTATCGAGTCGTTGGAGGCGCATCTACTGTGGTTTACTGAGCCTCCGCTGTACTCTTGATGTACCCTACGCCTTTCAATTTTCATCGTTATCCTCATCTCCTCCTCTTGCCACGGGTTTCTTCTCTTCCTCACATGCTTATCTCTAACGTCGCCTGTACCACCACTCCACTACTGCGTCTACTACAGCATTCTTCATCTTTCTCATCCATCTCATCACCCTGTCCTTCCTGTGGAGCCCCTCTTCTGTGTAATCAACGTGTTTTTGGTGTTCAACTCCGCAGCTGGGGCAGCGTTGGAAGCGACGGGCGAGCTCGGCGCTTGCGGACATTACGAATCTGGAGAGGATGTGTTTCGGGCAGCGCAGTTGAGGAGCGTTGTGATAGATATCGGCGGAGAGCGTGTGCTGGGGGTTGTAGGAGTGCGGGTGCCTTTTCGCCTAGGTGGGCGGGCGGATAGACGTGAGGCTGCGCGTACTGAGAGAAGAAGCGCCTCGCGTTAGGCGCGAGTATCTTTGACAAAAGGGAGCTGGTATCTAGTCAGAAATATGGCACGCAATTAGGGAGGCAGGTCAGAGGGATCAATCCAGCTTTGCAAGGCACTGCTGTAGTTGCCAGAAGGTGCTTTGAGATTTACGTAGGCGAACAGAAAGAGCGTTGAGCTAATACAGGCTCCATCGTAGGTAGACTTGTCGAGGCCCTGCAGAGCCTTGTGTACGAGGGCAGCCGTGACGTAGCAAGTCTTCTAAATAACAAGCCTTGAAATCTCTAAGTGAAGCCTTGACCAACAGCAGCCCCCGTAAGCGCACACAAAAAGTTACACCACACTCCTGTATATATAATCATTAATTTACAACAATCTTTCATGAAGGGATCGCCGTAGTCCGTAGGACCTCAGTGGTTTCGAAGGACCCCTTTTTACAACAATGCATCTTTCATTTTGCTGCTTGTTGTTGTCGTTCTAAGCGGTCAAGGGTTCGAGTACGTTGGCGTTGGGGATATGGCGCCGTCTTTTGTTTTTGTTTTTGAAATTTGGTGGCACGTTATACGCAATGGCAATACCGCGTTTCGTGCCTGAAAATTCTAGTCTTATTGTTATTACAAAGGGGTTTTGAGTCTTAAAATGAAGATCTTTGCTCACTGTCTCGCAACACAGTGTAGACTCTCTCCTCGCCGCTCTCCCTGGCTCGCAGCTCACACGCCACTGTTTGATTGCAGTTTTCGACCCAGTTTCTTTACATATATATTTCTTAATCTACAACGTCTGTTATCAAGGGATTTGTCATTGAGGCCAGCTCAGAACATCATACCGTCGTGCGCAGGACACCGTAACCTCGTCTCTTCACGCATGTTCCTTTATATTTTGATCCTAGAGCTTAATCCTGATTAGTAAAAACCACTTTTCGCTTTTTCTACATGGGATGTTGCAATCATGTGGAATGTAGCGCTGGCTTTTTTTAAATTAACCTTTGGAATGAATGCATTGGAGAGGGGAGGATGACGTAGCGTTCCGGCAGCACTGCAGCCCCAATGCTATTCAAGTCTACTACTTCTAAGTCGGTCGCTTGCTGAGAGCATGGTCTGTAGGACATTGCGATAGGATTTCCACAGCAACAAACACTGCTTCCTCGCACCAGAAAGCATCCCCTCAATAGACCTTACTTTAATTTTATGGGGGTGCTGGTCTTTAAATTCTACTACCCGCAAGCATTTGGGTGATGTTTTGAGATTCTGAGATATTGGTTGGAGGGGACGCTAGCGGGGTTGAGGGATCACAACAAACGGATGCAGGCCACGAGAAATAGAAGAGTTGTCCGTAGATATAGGATGTAAATAACTATAGTTTGTGCAAAGTGAGATAGCGAGGAATTGAGGCTTGAACTTTACGAAAAGATCCTTTTAACCTACAATTTGGGACGCTACAGGCTGAAAATTTGTTTCCTCCAACATGGCCACGTTCATCAATTCTTTGACCCAAATTCTTTGGATGGAGGGCTCGGAGGACGTAGCAGAGATCACTATGAATAGGAGAAGAAGTGTCGGCTTGGGAAAGTGCTCTACTGCTGTTCAATGTGGTGTCATAGGGTGGAATTGACACAATGGCATAACTCTCCCGTAGATACTAGAGGATGAACGGCGCCCGAAGAGATATCGTAAACCTGCTCAAGTCAAAGAAACAGTACGGCCATGCTGGTTACTCCTTGCGACACAGAAAACGAGCTTAACCATATGCAGCAGCGCCTCCACTAAGTGTGGTGGATGTAGATTTCCCTTGGTCATGTGAAAGCGTTGAATTAGTGTGGAATATCCACTGTCTCTCTCAAATCAACATAATTACGAGACTCGCCGTGCCTAGGCAATTTCTAGTACTGCCATATCTCGTGTAATTGCTATTGCTATCTCCTCAGGCCCTGTTATATATTTCTTGCTTTGCAAACGTCCATCAGGAAGGTACCTAACAATTTGCTCACACTCCCCTAGCCCCGACCAGCTGGACTCTGAACTTTTTGCTTTTCGTATGTTCATGCTATTATAGCAGCATAATACTCATGATTTACTACGATTTGCATCTTGAGCTCCAATCTCCCTATCTCTTCTGCTGGGCCAATGGTTTAAGGAGGTTGATATTTTCTGTTGGTTTCTATGAGTAATCCGCATACAGAAGTCAATTCTTTTTCTTTGTATAGGATGATATCGTGTAACGTGAGCCATTTGAAGTTCCAGCTCGGTAAATACTTTGGAGATGCATGACCTGACGTTGACATCTCGCACTCTGTCAAGTGCCAAACCTTACCGCATCCAGCGTACCGCGTGTGCACGTGAGATTCGCAACACTCCTATGATGATCATTTGTGCTCAGAAAATTGATAATCATGATTGGAAATCATTTCGAACGCGCTGTACACATCTTATCATGACCAATGAAGAAACAATCTGAACAATCTCGGAACCGTCATGCTCGTTCCGCAACAGCCAAGAGCGTTCCGATCAGCCCTGGCGGGATTTTGCTGCCGCTTTGCATCAACCAACCACCACGCTCTACTCTTACAGCTCGGCCATCGAAGACTCCATCAGCCGCCCGAAAATTACGCCTTTGTACAGTTGACGCACGTGAATATCTCGTCAGGGTCGCTAGAGCTACCAGGATGAGCTTATCGACCCCTCACTACAAGCTTAGCTCCCTCATTTCAGCGCCGGATCAGCTTATCGCACGTCGTTTCTTGCTAATTCGCAGAACCCCGCATAGCCGGAAGCTAGCATGCGATATCAGACGCGTAGAGTGGGCCGGCGATGGGTCGGCATGGTGCAGCAGTTCCGATGATGTAGGGAGCTAGACTTATTTGCCCGAGACAGCTTCCTAGACAGCTTTATTATCTGCCAGAGCATACGCACTGCAGCACGCGTGGCTGTACACCTCTGCTACATCACACGAAGAGTCTCCGATTGAGACGCGACACATTCACCATGGCTCCTGGATACCGGCTGGGTGTCGATGTTGGAGGGTACGTCGCGACCGCTTCTTCCGTCTGAGAGCTGGCTAACATCGCATAGAACATTCACAGATGTCTGCGTCATCACGCCTGATGGCCAGATGGTCCGCGCGAAAGTCCTCACTAACACCTCGGACCAATCTATCGGCGTCCAAGAGGGCGTGCTCAAGGCGCGCGCGATCCTCAAAGAGAAATACAACTGGGAAGGCAAATTCGAGTACATTCACCACGGCACAACAACGGGCACAAATGCAATATTGGAAGGGAAGGGCGCAAAGGCGGGCTTGATCGTCACCGCGGGGCACAAGGACATCTTGACTGTCAGGCGGTCCCAGATCCCCGGTGGACTGGGCGCATGGATCAATTTCGTGCAGCCACCACCCATTGTCCCGTTGGAGCGGACAGTCGAGGCAGTCGAGAGAGTCACAATTGGGGGCGAGGTATTCAAAGCGTTGGATGAAAAAGTTTTCAGGGAGAGCTTGGCAGACTTGAAGAGGCAGAAGCCAGAGGCCATCTCGGTCTCGCTCCTGAACTCGTTCAGCAACAATATCCACGAGAACAGGATCAGGGAGATCCTGCACGAAGAATTCCCGGGCGTCGAGGTCGTCACATCCACGGATGTGCTACCGGAGATCCAGGAATACGAGCGGACCGTCACCACGACTGCGAACGCCATTGTCAAGCCAGTCGTCAAGCGATACATGCAAAATCTCCAGAAGATGCTGAAGGATGACACGGATACCATTCGCATCCTGAAGTCGGACGGCGATCTGACTTCGGTTGACATTGCGGGAGAGCTGCCCGTACACATCCTCATGAGTGGGCCGGCTGGAGGCGTGAAGGCTGTTTCGCATCTGGTCGCCAAAAACACCCCATACAAGAATCTCATCACGCTGGACATGGGTGGAACGAGCACCGATTGCGCCCTTCTTTCTGGATCCGATGTCATCATTCGACGAGAGACAAATGTGGGCCCCTTGGCTGTCAAGGCTCCGTCCGTCGATGTTAGAACGGTCGGAGCTGGAGGTGGTTCAATTGCCATCTACAACGATTTCACGAAACAATTGCGCGTTGGACCTGAGTCTAGCGGCGCGACTCCTGGACCAGCAGCATACGGAAAGGGCGGAACACAGGCGACTGTCACAGACGCCAATCTGACGCTTGGTTACCTTCCTTCCAAACTTCTCGGCGGTGCATTCAAGCTCGATGTCGCTGCTGCCGCCTCAGCGGTTGAGTCGATCGCGAAGCAGATGGGTATGGAAACTACTACTGCGGCTGAGGGCATCATTTCTCTTGTAAACGAAGCCATGCACGGTGCTCTCCGTCTCGTCTCAGTCGAGCAAGGCTTTGATCCTCGCGACTTTGCACTTGTTGCCTTCGGTGGTGCCGGTCCTCTTCATGCGAACTCCCTCGGAAAGCTACTCGGCTCTTGGCCTGTCATTGTTCCTCCCAGCCCAGGTATTCTCTGCGCTCAAGGTGATGCTACAACTAAGATGTCGCACGAGCAGTCTTGCACGTATATCAAGCTCTTTTCCGATATAACGACTGCAGATCTTGCTGCGTCTCTTGGGGAGCTCAAAGATGCTTGTATGAAGACCATGAAGGAGGCTTTAGGAAATGACAATGCTCCGTTGAAGATTGGATATCAATCCGATATGCGATACAAGGGCCAGGCTATGACATTAGTAGGTGGAAATATTCTGGTAGACACCCGACTCTGCTAATACTTTTTATAGACGGTCGACTTCAACGACGATGACCTGAAAGACACCCAAGGCCTGCTCAAGACCCTCCGTATCAAGTTCGGAGGGATGCATGAGCAGCAATTCGGGTTCTCACACGATGACGCTGAGCTCGAAACGATGCGTATGCGCGCCAAGGTTGTGGATGCTTCCGAGGAGGTCGCAATCAGCTCCATCGAAAAGTCTGAGAGCTCCACCCCGCCAGAGGAAGCCGTCGTGATGAAGCAAGAGATCACCTACGAGGGCAAGAAGGTCGAAGCCACATTCTGGGATCGCAGCAAACTCATGAAAGCGGGAATAATAATCCCGGGACCGGCTGTTGTCACTGAAATGGACTCCAACACTCTCATTCTTCCTGGCTATGTTGGAGAGATTGACTCAATGGGCAACATTCTTATTTCACCGGAAGAGAAGGCCCCCGAGCAGAAGACTGTCCACACGAAGGAGTCGGCACAGCAGCTGATCAAGGAGCAACCCATCATCTCAACACTCATCTCCTCGGCTCTAGGATCGATCCGACAGGAGATGGATACATTGATGCTGAGGTGTGCCATGTCTCCAGCCATTCGCGAGCAACAGGACGAGTTCAACGTCATTACGAACACCCGCGGCCAAATGCTAGTTGGTCAGTTCGGCAGCTTCATCACTCAGTTTTTGAACGGCTGGAAAGGGACTGTCGAGGAAGGCGATATCTTTGTCACAAATGACGTTTACCAGATTGACGGCGCGGTTTCTCATTTGAATGACGTTATCGTTCTCCTACCCATCTATCATGAGCACAAACTCATTGGGTGGGCAGCCAACTTTGGGCATTTGACCGATGTTCAGGGTAAGGTGCCTGGCTCAATGAGTATCAACGCTGGGACCATCTTCGAGGATGGCCTTCAAATCCCGATCGTCAAACTATACGACAAGGGCGTTTACAACAAGGCGTTGACAGACGTCTTCTTCCGGAACTCGCGCCAGCCAGAGTGGTTTCAGAGTGATCTCGTCGCTTTGGTCGCAGCGTGTAAAACAGCCGCGGCGCGTGTCTGCGAGTTGTGTGAACGATATGGTGTCGAGCTCTACGAGGCTGCCACTGATGACCTTCTAGAGCAGAACCGCGTAGCTATCAAGACCATCATCGACACGAAGATTGGCAATGAGAAGTCGAGCTTTACGGACTTCATCGACGATGACGGAAACGGCATTGGACCCTATGCCATTGCTTGTACCATGCAAAAGGAAGGCGACAAACTGGTGTTTGACTGGGACGGCACCTCTCCACAATCTAACACATCGATGAATTTCTATCTATCCATCACCATGTTCAAGATGTTCATTGGGTACTACCTTCTCGCTGTCTACGATCCGCATTGCGTCGTCAACGATGGTTTCCACGACCTCATTGAGATTAGAATCCCTACTGGGACTATCCTTCGACCTGTTCGTCCTGCCGCTCTCAGTTGTCGAACGCATCTGCTCGGTCGGGTTATGGATGTCATGCAAGCGCTTTTTGGCCAGCGGAATCCTGCGTATCGTTGCGCGGCAGGGTTCTCCGACTCACCTCATCTCTTCTACTCGGGTTTCAAGCCTGATGGTGAATGGTTCCTCCTGTACCAAATCGGCTTCGGAGGTGTGCCCGCTCGCCCCATCGGCGATGGCCCAGATTGTCATTGCTTGTTCCCCGCTATCAAATCGATTCCTACCGAAAATATTGAACTGTACTTCCCTCTCATTCTCGAAGCTAACGAAGCGCTGGCTGATTCTGGTGGTCCTGGATATTTCCGCGGCGGCAATGCTCAGCGGACATTATACCGCTTCTTGAGCGAAGGCGAAGTCAGCATCCACGACGACCGCTGGCTAATTAAGCCTTGGGGTGTGAATGGTGGAAGCCCAGGAAGTCGGAGTAAAAAGGCGTTGTATACAAATAATTCGTATGGAACGGATAAAGAGAAGGAGAATACTGTGTTGTTACAGAGCAAGCAGGATCATGTGCACGTTTTGCCCGGTATGTTTCCACCTACTTACGATATTCGATTTAATGCTAATACATTAATCAGGTGACGTCCTCGAATGGATAACTTGGGGCGGTGGCGGCCTAGGTGATCCTCTGACCCGCCCGGCACACATTGTTGCCACCGAAGTCCACCGCAAACTCGTGACTGTCGCCGGTGCAGCAAACAACTACGGCGTCGTCGTGCGGCCCTCCGACTTTAGCGTCAACGAAGGCGCAACTACCGAGCTCCGCCAGAAAATGCGCGAAGATAGGAAGGGCACTGGATACACAGAGGAATTGTCATATGATCGCGGAGGCAAGATGAAGGAGCTTATGGAACGATGTGAAGAGGAGACGGGCTTGCCTGCGCCAAAACCGCAGTGGATTAAGAATCCGTACGGACCGCATGTCGGGCTGCCATACGTGAAAGAATGGTATAAACGAATGAGGGAGAAGGGGCTTGAGGGGTGGGATTTTCAGACCTCATAGGATGCGAATTGTAGTTAGTTAGATATCATTTGCTGCCCACGCTCACACTTCAAAGATCGTGTCAGAACTTGTTCGTTGGTTCCATTTACCATTTCACATCTACCATGGCTTCATATACCCTTTAACCACTATGAGATCAAGCAGAATAAACAAATTCTGGTAAAGTCTAGAAACATTTTCCATGATTCTCGCATTTTCTCAACGCAAATATTTCTTCTCAATCTCACGCATGTCCGCATCCCCTTGGAGAGCAAATATATCTGATACGGGGGCTATCTCCTCTTCGACGCCTCCGATTCCTCCCTCTTCTAGTATACGGGCGAATGTGCGTCTCATTCCGGACACAGCAGCGCGAATAGCATGGTTCCCACAAATAATCAGACCAACCTTGTTGAGCTCCCCAACCTGCTTGAAGGAGAGCTGGGGATAACTCGTCGGCACAATTACCAGCGGTACAGTTCCCGGCCAAGCTTTACAGAAATCCAGAATCTCATCTGGAGTCTTCTGCTTGCTGTGAATCAAAACAGCATCGGCCCCTGCCTCCGCATACGCAACACCACGCCGAATCGCCTCGTCCTGTCCCAACCCCGCAATCAGCGCTTCAGTTCTCGCAATCACCAACAAGGTAGATGAAGCCTTCGCCGCCGCGATCTTGCCTTGGAACTCCGCAATCGAAACGAGTGCATGTCGCCCCTCAGCCCTGAGACTACTATCCTTCGGAAACATCTTGTCCTCCATGACGACGGCCGCGGCGCCAGCAGCCGCAAAGCGCGGAACGGCATACGCCACGTTGACCGCGTTGCCAAATCCTGTGTCGATGTCCACGATGAGAGGCAGGCTGCACACCTCGCTCATGGCGCGCGTCATTTCGAGGATGGCGCTCATGGGCAGGATGCTGGCGTCGGGCACCGCGTATGAGGCCGAGAGCTCGAAGCCGCTTACCCAGATGGCGTGGAACTTCGCTTCTAAGGCGAGTTTGGCGACGAGGGGGTTGTGCGCGGACATGGCGACTGAGGGGACCGTTGCGTGGTGGAGGGCGGCGCGTAGCGTGTCGGTGGTGGATTGTGGAGGCATCTTTGGGCGACAGGTTGAGATAGACTTAATAGGTGTTATGGGAACAGAATTGGTTGGATTGTACTGGACGAATTGTAGGGTTGGTGATGCTGGGCAATTCGTCATCTTCGGATCGTCAGTCAGAGCTCAGACCATCCGCAGCTTCGACTGACCTGACTGAACTCTGGACTCCAGATCCCCATCGTGCTCTCTAGTGTTGACCTTGCTCCTCGAACGAACCTTTTAACGAATGCTCTGCTACCACTCATTCCTAATCGTGTCGTGTTCTTCTCAGTTGGCGGCTGGAACGGCACGGAGTTGATCACACAAGCACGCTAGTCTAAAAGTAGTCTTATAAGACTAAATATATATTCGTTGGTTTCTAACCCTCTCCGATATGGAGCACTACTCGAGATGAACACGCGAACTAAACTGACCAATTTTGAATGAGGAAGACTTAGAACGTCGTTATCGCGATTTCAAATTGAAGCCAACCACGCTCCCAAACATCTGACACCGCACCCAACTCAAACTACATTCTGCAAAAACTGCCCATCGTCGCCCAAGTTCTCCTTTTCTTTCTCCCACTCCTTCTTCACAACCTCAGCCCTCTTCTTACTCCTCGGCGTAACCTCGACATCAAAAGGTTTCGGAATCGCCACAAACCCCGGCACGAAATCATCTTGTTTGGGCATCTTCACATTGCCCTGTTCATCAACCTTGAGCTTGACGTCGAACGCCCAAAAGAACCTCGCAATTCCCAGCAGCATACTCCGATCGGCGACATTGATCCCAGGACAAATGCGTCTGCCGGCGCCGAAGCCAAAATGGTCTCTGCGTGAGACGTCGATCGCGTTGGCGCTCTCAGTGGAAGTCGTATCGTCGCCCAGGAAGCGCTCTGGCTCGAAGCAGGCGGGGTTAGGATACCGCTCTGGATCGCGGTGGATAGTCCATGTGTTCAGCAAGATTGTCGCGCCGCGGGGAATCCGGTGTCCGTTGTAAAAATCCTCGTCGGTTGTGGCATGGGGAAATGCCCCGAGGATAGCGGTCGGAAGCCAGCGGAGCGTTTCTTTGACGCAGGCGCGAACGTAGGGTAGATTTGGCATATCTTCCAGTGTCGGAAGGCGGTCGTCGCCTACGACGGCATCGACCTCCGCTTGTCCCTTTCCTTGGACAGTGGGATATAGAAGTAGGGCTTGGACAAAGCCGTAGAGTTCGGTGGACGTCGTGTCACTTCCGGCTTCCCATAGTTGGGAGGGGATGTGTGCGGCGTAGTCATCGGGAAAGTTTTCGTGTTGCTGGAGTTCGACGACTTCTTTGCATATGCATGGACGTGTCGTTGGTAGTTTCTGTAAAATTGATTGTTTGGCTCCAAGCCAGAGATCCAGATAAAGTTTGATTTCGTGATTGTAGTGTTGAAGCGCTTCGTGTTTATGTGGAGATAACCAGGTGGGTAGATACCGCAGTGCAGGATAGAAATCTGCGAGGGCCGCGCCGCCGGTGAGGTTGAGGCGGACGTAGTTGTCGAGGTTGTGGTAAAGGATTTGGAGCGCGGGTTCGTCAAAGGTTTTCCATCGGAAGCTGAGATCGAATGTTAGAAATTTGTTTTTTTAATCAGTTTGGACACGGAAAAAGGCTTACCCGTACACCATACTGGTCACCAAGGAAGATGAGAAGCGGCGGAAGTGCTCCAGGAGTCCTGATGGCTTCTGCATTATATCGTACAGGAGCTGTTTGCTTTCCACCTCTTGATAGGGTGTGTATGTCACCGCTTTGTTGATGTGTAGAGCATTATGATAAACTTTCCGTATCTACTTCCAATATCAGCCTCAGGAATGAACAGTAACCCACCCTGCTTTGAGTAGGCAAGACTGACCGTCCTCCATGCGGATCCATACGGCTAGAATTTTATCGTCAGCCTTATCATACTCCATCAATGTGTATCAACACGCACCATCATCACCATTCTCTTCCCCCCACTAAGTAACGTCTGTCCTGTATACAGATCAGGCCTTGAACTATAGGTAGAGCTTCTCTTATCCAGCAAGTCCTTTACTGCCTGGTCACTGGACAAGACAATCATAACCTTTGTGCCGAGCATCAACGAGTATACAGGACCATAGGTCTGGGCCCATTCTTGGAACTTGAGATGTGGGTCTAAATGAGGTATCTAGGGAGTGTAAGGCTTGGTTGGTGGGGTGTGAGTGGCTTGGGAGGAACTAACTTGATGTATGTTTCCCAAAATTGGGATTGTAGGCGGGCCGGGAGGGTAATCTTTCGGCCGTCTACCGATGAGAAGCAAGTGGTACACGGCCCACGCCAGAATCACACCGACGAGAGCATAAAACATGGTATCCATTGCCAGTGTGGAAGTGATGAGGTGATGGTTGAAAAACAGTTTGGATATCCGGATAAACTCCAAGATCTGTCTGCCTTATACCTCTCCTTTCCGCCTTTGAGGCTCTACCGTCTCGAATCATAGCTCAGCCTTATATCCTAGGACATGAATGGCAACGAATAGAGTCAATGATTGCCTAGGTGTGGTAGCAGTGCGTGGAAGACTTGAGCCAAAAGCGGCGTTCTGCAGTATCTTCTGCTGCACCCCTCTTTTCACATGTATTGAATGGCTCATTCTAGAACCTTGGTGTGTATATTCAGAGAAGTTGTACTTTTTTGATGTTGAGTAGAGATGGAGCCAAATAAACTTGGTGCACAGCTTCCACAGGACATTGGTGATATATATATATATCCAGTAAGCGACTGTGAACCCCATTCATATAAGTTTCAATGCAAGAGCGTCGCAGAGACGATCCGTACACGAGGTACTGTACGTTAGAGAGATTAGGCTAAACCCTCACCCATGGCAACGCACGTGATTGACAGAGGCGTAAAGAAAATTATGTGATAAGAATTGAGAATGCCCTCGACTAGTCATGATACAGAGCGTGACAACAAAACAAGAAGTATTGTAGGAGGAACCAAACTCGTATAAGCTACGGACAATCGTCTTTGATTGAGCATGAAGAACTATATTCTTCGTGCTCTATGCTAGATTATTCATACTTGTCATTAGCGAAGTTCTTAAGAATCTTCCTGCAATATATTAAAATAGCCCTATGCCAGTTGTCTCATCGAAGTGTGGAAAAGACCCATTTATAAGTGACAGGAGGTACAATTAGATGTGGCAGACGGCATCAGCCATTCTCATTTGATTCATTTTTCCACTTCACAGCCTTTCAAAGTCATTTTGAGTATCTCATATATGGCGCACTTTCATCAGCGAAAATGTAAGTGCGGCTTGTTAGCTTCGAGTTCTACGGAGGTATTTTTGAGACGATTACGTTCGTTGCTTTTGTTTGTACTGCGTCCATGACCAGGATTAAAGGGGATGTTAACTCTACGTGCTATAGTTCCAGGATTATCTAGTGGCATTCCAAAAGGCGTAACAACGTGGGGAAACTGTATAGATAGGAGAACAGCACAATTAGAAGAGAAATATAGATAGGGGAACAGCGCAAAAGCCGACGGCCGCTGAGGTCTTGGCCAACGCTTAAAGATGCAACTACTCTCTTGGAAATCCTACATCAGCTTTGTGCTTCTTCACGTTGCTCTTCAGCAACACGTTTTCTCCTTTATCTCCGACGTCGCATGGATTGCCAAGGGTGCCAATCCTTCGCTACTGTCACTCCCCATGGATAGGTACCCCGCATCACGTCATTCACCGCCTGCATCTTATCCCACTGAAGCTTCAAAACGAATACCTTCACCAGAACACCACTACATATTTGTAAAAGTGTCTTTACGTAAAGGAAGGCGGAACTTCGTATAAAGATTAACGTTATCGCGACTTTTGCTGGCTGCATGAGCTCACTCTTGCAGGTCTTGGAAGCTTAGGATGGTCAGAGTAGGACCTATTAAATCCCAAAATCTTTGGTGCCGTAAGAAAAGTGTAAAGCACGAAATTCGGAAAATAGTGATCATCCCAAAGTTCCATAAGTACCACCATAGGTAACGTCATTTTTGATCAATAGGTTTTGCAATTTACGCTCATTCTTCCCAGTCAACATGTTGTCTACTCTATACCTCCCAGTAGTGCTATTTTTTGCTCTAGGTAGGGCGGTACCTTCACCTCAATATCGGTCTTCGGCATGTGCATCGTCCTCCGCACCCAGTCCATCCCCTAGCGGACAACCGAGTTCGTTGACGGAAGAAGAAATTTCTGAGCTCTTTGATCTCCACGAGAAATTGGTCGATATTCCCTCTCTTTCCCGAGACGAGATCGAATGTGCCACATTTGTAGATGAGTACCTCACTACTCTTGGTTACTACGTCGAGAAGGTTGACGTCGATTCGGGCCGTTTCAATGTCTTCGCATACCCAACCGAACTGAAAGACCAGGGTGTCTGGCCTGAGGTTCTCATAACTAGCCATCTTGATACTGTAGGCTGCCATAACTGCTTCCGGAAGAGAAATCTGGGATTAACCACACCGTACTCAGGTCCCACCATACATCCCATTTGAGCGCCGCACAAAGAACGGAACGATTTATCACTACGGGCGAGGGACGGTAGACGCTAAAGGAGCCGTCGCACCTCAAATAATTGCAGCCCACAGTTTCTTCCAATCTCGCACAGACACGCCACGTCTCGGCTTACTCTTCGTCGTGGGCGAGGAGATTGGAGGTGACGGCATGAAGGCCTTTGCGGCATATGCCAAGAACGTAACGTTCAAAGCCAGCATCTTCGGCGAACCGACCGAGGGAAAGCTTGCGAGTGGGCACAAAGGGAGTCTCTCAGTTACTCTCAATGTCGTGGGCAAGGCGGCACACTCGGCGTATCCTTGGCTTGGAATCAACGCGATTAATTATGTCACTGATGCGGTTACGGCTTTGAATGCACTCGAGCCTGAGCTACCGGCTAGTGAACTTCTCGGAAACTCGACGCTCAATGTTGGAGTGATCTCTGGCGGAATAGCGAGCAACATCGTGCCCGAGAACGCCAATGCAAGCATCGCGATCCGTGTTGCCGAGGGCTCACCGGACGTCATCCGTCTCCAGGTTGAGGAGGCTCTGGATCCCATCAAACAACGCGCTGTTGGTGCGGGGGCCAAGTTCAATGTGACTTTTGCCCCTTTCTCCAATGGGCCAGTAATTCTCGATACCGATGTGCCGGGATTGGAAGTGGCACCCGTGTTTTATGGCACGGATATTCCGAGTTTACCGCAGGTAGAGAAGAGGTACTTATTTGGCACTGGGACTATTCAGGTCGCGCATACGGCCTTGGAGGAATTGAGTCAGGATGAGCTTGTAATTGCTGCGGAGAGTTATGGGAAGATTTTGAGGTACTTGTTTCCAGACATATGAGGATATTGAATAGGAGAATACTTCAATCAGAAAAGGGTTCAACACTAAGTTTAGGAAGAAAATTTGTAGAGCAAGGTAGAAGATTGTTTTCAACAAGCAGCGGTAAGCCTATAGAAGATGAAAATCTAGTGGTATAGAGAGTGATATAGAAAGACAGTGAAGATCTCCACTAAAGAACATAATAATAAACGAAGAACACATTCATAGAAATAGTTCTACCTTCTGACCTTTCAAACAGCCTGCCGTACTCTAAGTTTCCCACCAGGGTCCCCTCCAATCCCCTCTTAACAATTAAAGTCCGCTTCCTCAAACGCACATTGCTTCATTTGCATTCTACGAAATCTTGACAACAACCTTACCCCAGAAATTCTGACTCTGTAGACAGCGAAATGCGTCTACAGCATATTCAAAGTCGAAAAACTCATTGTGTACAAGAGGGCGAATCTTATGCTGTTCGAAGAACTGCATCACCTCTCCCAACTGCTCTCTAGATCCCACATGAGTGGCCCTAATGATGCAGGCTGCGCGCATCAACTCCGCAGTTCCAACTTGAGGAGCTCCGCCACCACCCAAAAACCCTACCACGGAGACTACACCCTCGACCCTAACGGCTTTGAGAGACTGTGCCAAGCTCGTGTCGCCAGCAACCTCGATAACGTGATGTACGCCTTGTCCGTCTGGTGATAGTTTCCTTGCAGTCTCGCCCCAGGTCACATCGCTTTTGTAGTTTATGGTATGCTGAACTCCCAAATCTCTCAGTCTCTTGGCTTTCTCATCTGAAGATGTCGTCGCGATAACTGTCGCGCCTTTCGCGAGTGCTATTTGTAAAGCAAACAGCGCCACTCCACCGGTGCCCTGCGTCAATACCGTCTGCCCCTTTTCTATACCCCTGCTCTTGATTCCAAACAACGAGTTCCATGCCGTGACTGCAGCACAAGGCAAAGTTGCACCCTCGACCGTACTCAGATAATCTGGGAGTTTGACCAATCCCCTCTCTTCAAACGTCCCATACTCTCTCAAAACTCCATCGAGTGGGTGCCCGAGACTTGTCTTCCGTGCCTCGGGTGTGATGTAGCCTGATTCGAAGTCCTGGAAGAAAGCTGTTGCGACTCTGTCGCCGACGTTGAATTGGGAGACCGAGGGACCGGTTGCGACGATTGTGCCCGCGCCATCGGAGCAGGGAATGAAGGAAGGAGAGAGGGTGCCTGCGAGATATTTTCCGGTGGACATGGCAATGTCACGGTAGTTGAGGGATGCGGCTGAGAGATGGACGATACATTGCGTTCCTTGTGGTGGTGGAATGGGCAAGGGCTGGCTAAGTGTGATGTGATCAAAGCCTTTTCCTGACTTCAAAGTCCATTGTGCGCCAGTGAAGGGAGAAGTCATGCTGGATTCCACAGTGTGAGATGTGAGTGGTATTGGGATATCATGAACAACGGAAATCTAGACATTTAAATGATCAAGAGCGATCTCGGAGATGACAGAAAAAGACCTCTGTCTGACCCCACACACGAAACCATTCATAAACTCTTCCTGAGATATCCTATGAGCTCTTGGTGGCGCTGAAAAGTCGAGGAGGCGGAGGAAAGATCGCACCACACATTTGTCAGCGAAGAGAGCCCCACAAAAGGTATCGGAATCTTTGGCCGAAAAGTCGATCGCAACATCCCAGGTCGCACTACTTTAAGTCTACAATTTCTTGGTTTACATGTCTAGTACTCTTGGCTGATAGTCTAGTAAGTCTCTCAACAAGCTAGACCGTCTGATGTTGGGTGAATGCACGAGAACGCCCAAATAGGTATAGCGCTTCCATTTATCGATTGCGGGGCTCGGAATTCTACTGCACGACGGCAAGCCATCAATAACCATCACTCAATCATCACAGGTTCGTCCAGCAAACGAAGCGAAAGAGACTCCCAGTTGAGTTTTCCGTTCACCGAATACGAGAGATTCGGCTCCCCTCTGTGGCACAGCAGCACGGCTGAGCCATTTTGCAAATTAAATTACCTATTTCAACGCCCCAGCTCCTGATCTCCGAATAAGCTTGGAAGCCGACTGTAGAGGATTCTCACATCGGATTTATGTCTATACGAGCGAGCTGGCTGGAGAGTGGTGGACTCCAGCCGAGACGTCGGCGTAGGCTCTACATTCGGCGACGACGGTAAGTCATTTTGTCCGGGGGTTGATGCTGATATTACTATAGGCGCTATGGCCAGCAACTTTACCTGTGACTATATGGGGTCGAAAAACTTATCCGACTCCGGCGAGACATCACAATACTCCCCAACACCAACGCCGAGAACAGAACTGATTTGGTGGGCTGCGACGTTCGGGGCTGATTCGATCCATCGTTCAAAAATATCTCTCGAAATTCATGTCGAGCTTGAAGATTCGAACCTTTGAGAAAATAACAAAAGAACTCCTACAAATGAACGTAAATAAATCTGAAAGCTTCCACTTTTTTCACGCGACTATAATTCTCTTTTGTGTTGAATTATGCACACTTCTTTCTTCAATGATCAAACATCTCGCCTGAGCGGCCCCGCACGCCTTACCCCCGACAATCCTTTGCTGGGCTGCATGAGACAAAACATGGTTGGTGCTTTGGATGTTGCAAAGATGGCTTATTCCAATTCTCGTGGGCTACGCCCATGAACGCCACAATATAATTCTCATGTCAGGCCTTGAGGCTGACTCGGGAGAACAACCATACAATGCCATCGACATGTTCTGACGGCTTCTCTCGCGGAGTGGTGCCGCCCTCAGAGGAGCATAAAGCTGGCCCTCTCCGTTGACTTTCGTCTCTTACTATATGGTTCTACCGAATCGTCCGCTTTCCACTTCTATTCACTCTAAACTTCAAAATGCATCTTTTGACATCACATCATTTAAGTTGGATCATTTTCAGCACCGTCGCTACATGCAAAGGCTTCCCAACCTTGGCATGCAACCTTCTTTCCTCCGTCCTCTCAACCTCCGTTCTCCTTCCCGAAAGTGAAGCCTATAACGCGTCAATCACCTCATATCCATTTCTCAATCTCCGGCTCCACCCAACCTGCATTGTGCGGCCCAAGACTGCGCAAGATGTTTCTACTGCCGTCAACCTATTGCGAGGTACAGAATGTACGAAATTCGCGATAAGGGGTGGTGGTCACAATGCTAATGCGGGCTTTAATAATGTTGAGGATGGCGTCACGATTGATATGCAGAGTATCAATGCTGTAGAGGTAGGGAAAGGAGTGGCGAGGGTTGGCGCCGGGGCGCTGTGGCAGGATGTGTATGATGCTGTAGAGCCGCACAATCTGACTGTGCTCGGAGGAAGGATTGGAGCCGTGGGAGTAGCTGGATTCTTGACAGGAGGTAAGTTTCACAACTCATTGCTTTCACAATCTACCCAAACATGGTTCGTAGTATGCAGAGCTAATGCCTTGCAAGGTGGGATTTCGTTCTTCTCTCCTGAGCGAGGCTGGGCATGCGATGCAGTCCTCAATTTCGAAATCGTGCTTGCCAGCGGGGAAATCGTCAATGCGAACGCCACATCCCGACCCGACCTGTTCGCCGCTCTCAAAGGCGGACAAAACAACTTTGGCGTTGTGACGCGTTTTGACCTCAAAACTTTCCCGCACGGCCCAATATGGGGTGGCAAGATTGGCTTTGCGCCTGAAGCCGACGCGGCCTTGAACTCCGCCTACACGAAATTCAAAATGGAGAAGTACGACCCGTACGCAGCGGGGTGGATCACGCATAGATACAACGGCTCAACAAAGACGTTTGCGCCGTCCAGTACTTTGTGGTATACTAGGCCGGAGCTGAAGCCCGGGGCGTTGGGACTGATGACAGGGGTTGGACCCCGCGTCATGAATGGAATGCAGACAGCATATGCAGGTGAGATGACGAGGAACTACTCGCGGATTGTGCGGGCTGTACCAAGACGGTAAGCTGTCTCTTATGGTTCCTCCAACGTTTGGTAGAGTGCTAATTAAATGGTGGATAGTACAATATGGGCAACTACTACATTCCACATCTCGCCCACGATCCTACACCGCATCCACGCCGTGTGGAAGGAAATCGTTCCCAAAGTCTGCGAGACGTACGCGTACGCTAGTCCAGCTGCAGAACTAACCTTTCAATCACTTCCTCCACCTCCTCGAAACCAATCACACCCCAACAGCTTTGGCTTTGCGCCCAGCGAAGCTCCAGAGAGGGATCTTGTCTTTCTTCAGGTCGTTTTCATCTTCATGGATGCGAGTGCTACCACGGGGTTTGAGAACGCACTGAAGGAGTTTATAAAGATGTTTGAGGACCTGACGGAGGAGGAGGGGGTAAGGCACAAGTATCTTTATCTGAATTTTGCGGCCAAGTTTCAAGATCCTTTGGCGGGTTATGGAGAGGAGCGGATGGAAAGATTGAGGAAAGTGGCAAGGAAGTATGATCCAAACGGCGTATTTCAAAAGCAGGTGGTTGGGGGTTTCAAACTCTTCTAGGTTACAGTATTTTCTAAGGTGTATGTGCTTAAATTTGTTGTATAGGAAATATGCTGTTGCTGTCGGGGAAGTATGGAAGCTGAAATTCTAGGTAAAGATCAAAATAATGTGAGGATGTAAGTAGAACCGAGATCAATATAGAGGGTTGGTTGAAGGGATAGCGCGATCCGTTTATACTTGAAGCAAAAGAAGTATAACCCTTCTGGTAAATACGTTGCCAGTTGTCGCCAAAACGCTCAGTCTCTCCTCTTCTTCGTCTTCGTCCTCTTCATCTACTTCTACCGTGCGCTAGCATCACAAGATAGGTCAATAACTGCTTATTCGAAATAGGGGCAATTTGACGTTATTAGAAGATGACAACTTTCCTTCATAGATGGGCTCGATCAATTCGAGGTCTACCATCTTCTTGCCGTTGTGCTGGTGACGTTAAGGGCATATAAAGCGCCATGACAGATACTTGATCAAAATACCACATCCGCTAACGAGTTTCTTTGCTGAATTTGGAGACGACCAAAGCACTTAAGTATTCCACCAAATGATCCTGACAACGGTCGATTTATTTATGCCGGATAGCGTTGTGACTTGCAGATCTTTCTATATACAATAGGTACGGGATTAAGCATCTATCATTTTAAGCTGAAAGAGATGTCAAAGATTGGAAATGCCTATATCGAGTCCGAGATGGCAATTCAGTTTCCAAAGTCGAAGCTCTGCCTTACTACGATATAAAAGTTTCAGATTGCCACCGCGATGCCCGTGATCATAGATACTAGCTGCATTATCGATCTTCCGACAACTGCATGGCTGCTTTCCGTTGTTTTAGGGTCAATCTAAGGCTAGGAAGAAATCCGGGACTTGTATAAAGGTTAAGGTGAGGCAAAACGGACGCGCTGAGAGGGGTGTACAAGCAATAGAAGTTGTATGCCTAGTAGCGACCTAGAGTGGCCCAATGATCCTTTGATGCCGTTTCTTTGGTCTGTTGTAGTTTAAACCAATGTAGGACATGGGTGCAACCTGTGCGTTGACGGCAATTAGCAGGGAGGCAAACTTGAAAATGCCTCTCGTAGCTTTTCTTGCGGGTGGCGGGATTCTTTTCGAAGGGGGGACTTTTAGGCTTCCTTGGTGGATAAATTGGTATTGACGGTCGAAGCAGATCGTTAGACTGACATCACTTCTTTGGACGGGATGACGGGAGAGCAGCTCTGTAGACCCCTGTGCCTTGTCTTGTGAACCCTAGACTGCACAAGTATGCAAGTATGCTGTAGTTAGCCTTTTAGCTAGACGCACCTAGACATGATGGGACCTCCTTGAGCCTTGTGCCTTTGATAAATCCGATGGTGCGTTGAAAGATCTGGGCGTGTTGCTATGCCTCGACAAGTGTTGAAGTACCGACAAGATGGATGCTGGGATAAAATGGAGTCGCCAAGTTCCCAGGCAGGTTAATAAAGGACATAGCCAAGTAAGTGATAACCGTTAGACGGAAAAACAGAATACCCAATTGTGTCGAACTGATCCCTGGTGGCACGCGACAGTTCGTAGGCGGCATATAATCTGAAGCACGGCTGTGGACGGAACAAGTAGATTCGAGCGAGTGACAGAGCAGTAAAAGAGCCGAAAATAGCTGTTTAGTAGAGATAAATAATATCTATCAAAATTCTAGCAAATCAGAGTGGAGAACTATCTTTATTGCTATAAGGAGCAAAGTACAGTCATTTACTAGGGCCACATGGCCCCTACATGAAACCCAGCCATCAGCAGACCGAACCAATACAGCAAAGCCATCGCACACACGTATAACGAATTACCTACAACAAAGACGGCATACTAACACAACGCGCCCTATATTCGCGCTTTCCAACCGCCTTCCTAAAAAAGCGCTGTGGCCGCTAGTGAAATGTAACATTTTTGATGTTGTAGTCTAGCGAGGCGTACTAGCGAAGCTTGTACGGACCACAAGCCCTTCGTGCGCCTTCCACGACACAAGAAGTGCGAGCATGGCTTGATCACGAGCGTCCTTGCATGAGAAGAGAGAAGAAGTTTTATCCCGAGGGGGGCGCAACGCGCGAAATGGGAGGGGAGCTATGCTGTTGTGCTTTCGGCGCTGGAGAAGTACGGGAGCCGATTGTTTATTCTGAAAACGGCGACAATGTCCTCGAGTCCTTTTTCTTATGGATCTTTGTACCATCGGCGTGTCGTCTCTGGGTGATCATGTGTTGAGATGTAAAAATCCACGGTGCGAGTCCCGACATGAGATGATGAATGGTACTAGTCTAATTCTGGCGTTCACGTGAATTCAAGGTAATCAACCTGGGAACCCCCAATATCATGGGCTGCATTTTTTTTCAGATAGGAATACCACCATATAGGACAGCCTACTTCCAAGACTCATTTGAACCAGGGAACAACTGCCAAGAATATCTAAATGCAGGACAATACCCTTACCCGCTTCTGCTCGCATAGCATCATCTAAACCACATGCTGCTTCTTCTTCTGCATTGTTACAGTCTGCCAGATGTCTGTCCACAATCCTAATGGCGGATCGATACTCGCCTCATACGCATCGATCTTGGGTCTCTCCCAGACTAAATCCGCCTCGCTCGCCTTGATGAACTTGGAGCGCTTGATGACCTTGAAACCGACCCACAACACGACGCAGATGAAGCACATGGCGTAGTACGTCATGAAGGTGCCGACATCAAAAGTCACTAACGACGTGTATCCGTATATGCCCAGCACGACAGAGAAGAAGACCACGCCCACGTACGCGACGTACGGCTGGCCCCAGCCTTTGTAGGGGAGGTCGTCGCGGTTGTAGCCTTGGGCTTTGAGCGCGCGATAGAAGAATATGTAGATTGTACACATGAAGATATAGTCCAACAATTGCGCGGCTTGTGTGATGTTGGCGAGCCATTTCACGCCTTCGGAGGCGGCGCGGCCGGCGCTGAGGAAGGATAGGAAGGGGAAGATCATCGTGACGCAGAAGCAATAGATGGGGACGCCGGCTTTGGTCGTCTTCTGGAGGAAGCGCGGGGCGTGGCCGTCGATGGAGAGGGAGTAGAGGGTTCGGGTTGCGCAGTAGACGTAGGAGTTTCCTATCACGGTAAGTTAGGAGGGGTTGATGCCGTGGGAGGAAAGACAAACCAGCAGAGAAAATAGAAGTCACCATCAGCGCGTTCGTCAGGTCGGGAAGCACGCTGATACCCATATTCTTCATCGCAATGACGTACGGGCTCGATGCACCGGTCCCCGTACCCTCATTGTTGAGCACGTTCACGAGCGTCTTGTCGTCGTATGGCAAGATAATGCCGACGCATAGAGAGCCCATGATGAAGAAGAGGCCAAAGCGGTAGTACATGGTTTTGAAAGCCGTTTTGATCGTCTTGCGGGGGTAGATGGCTTCGCCGGCCACCATGGCAACATATTCGGGGCCGACGCAGGTGAAGGATGCCTGAAAGAAGGCGCCGAGGAAACCTTCGAAGCGGCCTAAAGTGCCCTTGTGGAGATATTCAGCGAAAGAGCCAGGATGAGACCAGTAGCGAAAACCGTAGGCGTCTTTTTGAGGATTGCCTCCAACCTAATACGAGGTTAGTATTCGAAATTCCATGGCTCTTCTAAGACGTGACTTACCATGGTGACGAAGGTGAACGCGAAGAGCATGAAGATGAGCAAAATCTTGCCAGAGGCCCTAGAGCATATTAGTTGTGATGTTACGAGGTAGCTAGAGTGGGACTCACAGCCAGAATTCGCTCTCGCCATAAGCGCGGACCGCGAACAAGTTGATGATTCCGTATAGGACAATACAAGCGGCAACAACAGCGGCGACGGGGATGTCGTCTCTCCAGTACGTCAAAACCAGATTGAGCGCCGAAATTTCGAATGGGATGAGGACAGCTTCGTAGAGCTACTCTTGTCAGTACGCGGTTTGCGATTCGGAATTTCAGAAGGGGCATACGAAGAAATTCCACCCAGCTGTGAATCCATACGCCTCATCAACCCACTTGCTACCCATCCTGACCCAGCCACCCACCACGGGCATGAAGACGCTCATCTCGGCCATGCAGCTGTTGGCTAGAGCAAGGAAGGAGCAGTATATCAAGAAACCGAGGAACAAGCTGCCCGGCCCGCCTTCAACGAGGCCCCATCCAATGCTGACGAAGAGCGCGGTGCCAATTGAGCCGCCAATGGCTATCCATTGAATTTGGCGGTTCGAGAGCCGCCGGTGGAGGCCGTCAATGTCTTCGTACTCGGCGAGCTCGTGGGATTGCTTTTCGTTGCTGTAGTTCGGACTCTTATCTGTGGACAGCCTTGACGCGCTGTCGATCTCGTCGGTCTTCATGGTGGGCGAAGTTGGTGGTTGAGGGAGGGAAGATGGAAGATGGAAGAGGAAATCCACTTTAGAGGGGGAGACGGTGAAGTGAACGGAGCCGTTTGCGCAAACCGCGCTGGAATGCAGAGCGAGTAGCGCGTCCAACTTTTAACCTTTCACTCGAACGGTAGCAGAGCTGTCGATCTGCAGTGTCCTCCAGCAGGGGCGGGATGAACGACCCAGATCCCTGGAGTGGAATGATTATCGTGTCGGGGATCCCGCACAATTGGCTGCCTCTCACAGGTCGTAGTGGTGGCCGGTGCAACGCTGGGGTGCAGGGCATATGCACGTGCTGGGCTAGTCGGCCACAGGCGCTAGCCGAGAGTGGATCGAGCTTCTTAATGCGGGCTAGCGCTGATCGCAGTGTGGGATGCAGCAGTGCGGCGAGGCCAGAGGAGGGAAAAAGTTGCGCGTTGAAGGAGTCCAAACTCTGGCGCTGACAGCTGCCCGCACGACTCCTCAATTCACGGTTGGGACGTGCGCTGCGGCCGATAACAGATTTCCAAGACGCGGGCGACGGCAGCAACCTGGGAAGCTTAGCAGAGCTTAAGCGGCCCCTCAGCCGGCCAGTCCCTCACTAACTCCGAGTGACGTATGCGTTCCCCACTACCGAGTCGAGGCGCGCACAGTGCAACCTTACAATCTGACAATCTGCATCCCCCTGGCGACACAATGGGACCGCCCTGGCGACACAATGGGACCGCGAGACAGCTTCACTGAAGCTGCCTGGCCCTCCTCTGCACGTTGCCGTCTGTAGGCGTGACACTCTTAGCATCAGGTAGGTTGGCACGTGCTTGGGTGCAGAACGCTCTCCTGCATCCACGTGACCCCGGCTTTCACACAAATGTCTTTGCAGCACGTTTCATTGTCTTGTCCATGTCTTTCCTTTGTCTGTCTCCGAATGCGTGCAAGTCTCTCATGCGTTTCCATGTCCGGCGTGCTGAAAGAAAGGCCCCCGTCGTCTTTGTTCGCGAAGCAAACATGAACCTCCCAGCATCACCCTCACCATGACCACGCATCATCCAAACTCCACCACCTTCACATACAAGCGTCGCAGAAATGCCTCATAGATCTTCAGGAATGAACGTTAGAGTTAAAAACACCAACATCAACAACGACAGCTACGACTACTCATACGTGGACTACCAGGTCGGTCGAGGAATGCAGTATGAGAATCAATATCTTGAACCACCCAGTGGTGGGACTATTTCTGCAGTGAAGCAAGTCCCGCTCAACTTTGTAAGTGCTCTCTCGCCGTACGATCTACTTGCACCCGCATGCTGACTTTATCAGGCCTTCGCGACCCTCCTCGTGTTCTTGAAACTCCTGGAGCGTTTCCCGCAGGGTATAATCTCCTCTGTAGTTCTTTTCCTCCTGCCCTTTCTATTCCTTCTGAACCTCTGCGCCGAATGCGCGTCCACCACCCGCATTCTCTGGCAGACGTCACCCTCGCTGCGGCGCTCCGTGAAGCAGGTCCCCATCCTTGTGGGCATCTACTTCACCTTCCTGGCAATGTCATCTCTCTTTGGATTCAATCAATTTCACGTCGACAATGCGCACGATTACTTCTACCTTGTCCTGCTCTTGAACCCCACTGTCTTAAAGGCACTCATACCACTATTTCCCTCCATGATGAAATGGCAGCAACTCATTATATTTGCGGGGTACTCTTATGCTAAATACTACACCTATTACGCCGGTAATGTTGGTTCAATTCAAATATTCGGGACGTTGGTGCTGTATACTCTTGTCTTATATGTGCTTAAAGAAAGGTTGCTTACGAGCATGGAGCTTAAGTGGGGAGAAGGAAGGATGAACTTTCAAACGAGAACCACAGAGCAGAGCCCTCTTACAATGATGGAGTTCTTGGATGAGGATCTGGACGCGCTATATCGACGGGATTCAAGTGGTGAGTAGACACTTCTTCGCCCTCTTTGGGGGCATTCCCTGGCCGAGATTCTCTACTCGCTTTGTTTGGGCTTTCTTCTCAATACGTTCAATGAACATGCTGTTTGCCTTCGCCTATAAAATTCTTTGTGACCTACATCCCAGCCCTTTCTTATTCCGCTCTACTCCTACCTCACATCGATCATCTGAACACGAAGAACCCTTCCTCTCCCACTCTCCCCCACGTATCGTCTCCGCTAATCGATCCTCTAGACGCAGTCGAGATCAACACTCCTCCTCCCACACCCAGACCAACCGTCCTCGTCTCGTCCCACGCCGATGCCGGTCCTTCCGCCGATACTGATGGTCCTCGCAGTAGTCAACCCCTACGCCGCGGCCCTCACCAACCCACACAACACGGCAGATCTGCACCCACTAATCTCGCTCTCGCTACACGCTCTCCATTTCCATCGCCACCGCCATCACCACTATCCCCGCTGCCTCCCGACTTCCTACGCCGCGAGTTCTCCGAAACCCTCATCAACGTCCTCCCAAGCATCCTCCAGCTCACCCACTACGTCCTCTCCGTCCTCTCAGACTGCGGCACCTTCTGGCTGCGCCTCTTCTTCCTCAAGCTCGTGTGGGAAGCGGCGTGTATTTTCCCACTCGGGTACTCTCCTGTCCCGGAAGATATGGGGATGTTGGAGTGGATCGGGAAGGTGGCTGAGGAGACCTGGCCGTTTGGACAGGGTGTGATGGCGGGGCTGGTGGCCGCGGGGCAGGGGGGGACGTGGTGGTTTACGGAGCCGGAGAGGTGGACTTTAAATGGTGCGGTGGTGGGGCTGGCGGCATTGTTGGGGAGGAAGAGTCGGGAGGTGAGGTGGGGTGTGGCGTGGGCGCTTAGGAATTGGGTGAGGCATATGGATGGGAGGGGGCTGGAGGAGGAGAATAGCTGTGCTATTGTAGGTTAAGATGTTTTCTTAGGCGGGGGAGATTTGTCTACATTCGGATCTCAATATTTGTTTGCTTGTTAGTCAAATGCGATGGCTGGTTTCACATGGCACTGCCATATATAGAAATTAGGGGGCCGCTAGTTTATCTAAATATCATTGGTAGCACTATCGATATCTACATCACTGTTGTCATCACCATCATCAGCACATCAACATCAAGAGTCCTACTCCTGTAACAGCCTCACATCGGCAAGCTGAGACGACGCTCTGATATAAATCCCCAATGCCACTACTTCTTTTCTTCTGCACCCTCTCCATCTATCCACTACACTAAAACCGACGAAGATACAGTTCATGGAGCCGTTCTCTCAAAATCCAAAAGCTCGGCGCAGATGACTGCGGTTCGGCGCTGTTGAAAAAAATACCAACGAAACACCATATGGTGGACTCTGCTCCAAATCTATGGAGGGAGTTGCTTCATATCTCGAATACGCCGTCGGTTCAAAGTTATAGCCTATCGGACTGGTGGTGGAGTGTGATGCAAAGAAATTGGCGGTCGCTGACTATGCTGTGCGACGATGGTTGTTGCGAAGTCAAGGAACACTCTTGCTCGAGCCGTTGAATCATTCATCGACTATACCCTTAAGCTGGGACTACGCTTGGATACCTTGATTTATGAAGTTTCGTCTCCCTGGACTTTGCCTTCTTCTCCTTCTTTACACACATCGCGAGCTCGGCGGTTCAAAAATCGAAGTATGATCCCCTTATGTGGCGCGTTACTCCCTCCATTACCTCTATGGATGAAACCAAGAGGACATTGCTATTCAAAGAAGACTTGGTCTAAGAGGATGAAGATGGTTATTTGGCCCAATCCTTGAAACAGAGGTTAGATTGTTATAAAACGATTTACATGCCGACCTATTTCGTGCCTAGAGATTTGACAACAAGAGGCAACATGGTGCTGGATATGTCTTTCAAGTTAGCGTTTGCAAGATTACTACTCTCGCAACGCTACCTTGAGGCAGCGACCACAGTGCCAGTGGACAAGAAGGCTGACGACGATGAAGAGAACGAGGACGGGGTAAGCAGGGCAGCAGAATTTGCTAACCTGCTCTTGAGACGGTTCGCGGAATTAGAGGAGTTTACTAGCAGGCTTGCGAAGGCGTCAGCGATAGTACCTACCAATCTGAGAGAGGCTCTTACTACATTGAAAGTGAAGAGGCGTAACCAAATAGGCCAACTGCTACTCCCTTGGCAACTACTTAGAGCAGCTACCTCCTTCTATACACACATCGCAAACTCCGCGGTTCAAAATTCAAAAGTACGACCTCCCTAACATGTGGTGGCGCTTCTGTAACAGATGATGAAGGCCCTATATGGTTGCGGTCCTGTGTTTAAGACAGTACACTAAGACGTCGTATGAACCTCCTTTCAAAATCTTTGCGCACTCTCTAGGTGTACAGTTCGACCGGCGGACGATTTCGTTCTGCTTCTTGATAATAACCTCGCTATTTTTGAATGGGATGGCCTCTGAATGGGGGTCATCGCCAAACGGAACCAGTACTGTTCCTCGAGCACCACCTTAGAAACTCCCTTTCCACACGATCAGAAACCAGAATGTAGAGATCGGCAGACTCTTTGCTTCTCTCTCTCTGCACTTGGAGTCTCTACTCAAACATTATATCTTACGATGAAGGGACACGTCTTAGAAGGTGGCAGGCCTCATCATGGTTGCTGTTTGGCTCTAAAACTGCGTACTATCATGCCATAACGTCTGCGAAAAACCTAAGCTATCACTAACTATGATTGCCCAGTAGGGAAAATAGATGCTATTGTGTCCAAGTGCACCCGGGGCCTTTGTCTCGAGAAGGACGATTGTATATGCTCAGGTATTATTCTAACAGAATCAATTCCATGTAGTCACCGCCCTGATCAGCAAAGAAGAAATAAATCCATGAAGTGGCACACAAGGCTTCTAGTTTCTCAAGCAGTTCTGGCCCTGAGATGAGATGAAGTCAAGATACAAAACACTTGATCATGACAACCCTCCTTGCTTTCTTTCTACACGCATGTCCCAGACATAAAAAATCAAAATAGAACACGTTGTCTGATGATGGACCACGGACTCGGCAGCCGGAGTCAAACTGGAAGCATGAAAGCACATGGTTCGTCTGTTGGTTGGGCTTTTAAAATTCATCGATCTCTGGCAAATGGAGGGTGAGAAGGGTGGAAACGTATCCCACTATGGCCATGAGACATTCGGATCTTGGCCTTCATGTTGGGTTCCCACTAAATAAATGGACAGTTCTTGCTCGTCACCGTCATAACGTGAGAATGAGGCGATAATATCTTCGGTAGGTGCCGATTTGGTATCAAACCCCCAAAGCCATCAAATCTTCACACGATTTAAAAGGGTATATTTATGGCTTTACTTCTATAATCTTCTCTTCTTTACAAACACCTGTCTTACTCAGGCAATATCTAAAATGCCCTCGATCAACTGCACATGAGCCAGACTGTTGAGAATTAAAATTCAGTCTTAAGTTACTGTGTGGTAGCTAGGCTACACTAAGTGCTATGCACTTATGGTGTGGGCGAAGAAAGAGGTTTATTTAGGTTATGTAGGGCCGGGTGGCACGCTTAAACGACGAAGTTCTACCAATTTGCAAAAGATAATTGAGAAACAATACTTCTATTCCCCAACACATGACTAAGAGACGGAGAGAGGCGATCGGGAAGGGGCTGTAGCAGTGGTCTTCCACGTGTTCCTTTATACATTACGCAAAACCACATGGTCCACTTTCGCGGGCCTCAGTCGAAATGCCTTTAAATCAGAATCTTATTCCTCACTTGGCTTCAAAGCCAAGATCGAAATCGCGGATGTTATCCGTCTCACTCTTGCTGATTCAACGGGATGGGGAATATGTCACACTATTTCTTCTCCTTGTCTTCTTTTTCACATACGCCCTCCTAGACAGAGAACGTACGGAAAAGAACAAGCAGTTATGGATCGCTGCTGCCAGAAACCAACAAAAAGGCAAAAACTACACGGTTATGTTCTCTTTCATGTCGATATTGGGGGGCCTATGGAATTCGCTGACCAAGACGCAACCGTAACTTACCCAAGCTTCGAAGCTGCGGTGCGAGATTATCGGTATCAAATCCAGGGAATCTCCGAATTATGAAGCTTAGAAATTCTCACTCGAATGCTTAGCCTGAAAGAACCGGCGGTTCGTACAGAGTAAAATATGTATGCTACAAGGTCCCTTAGCATCCTTGTGGACTTGAATCACATTCTCTTTAAGATCGATTCAATGCTACACCGACCATCACTGTTCGGAATGAAGACGTCGGCCGACCGATGAGTATGAAACTTGACTTTTGCATTTCGTAGTCTTCCCTTTCTACACACATGTGCAGCTCAGGCTATTAAAATTATCTCGACCTTCATCTATGGAAAGCATCACTATAAATGTCACAAAGAGAAGGACACATGAGAGCGGTCCGGCACTTCCAATTATTAAACTTCTACTCCCCGAGGAGCGGCTGAGTAAATATATCGAACTCTTGGCTGATTGCTGGTTTTTCTAGAAGAAGTGTTCTAATTTTCAGAATATGTGGGATGTACCACAATGATCTCGATGATCTATTTTATAAGCCCAGCTGCTGATATCTCATGTTTCGTTCTCGCACGGCGCGCATGGACATTGAGATATAAGCATCCCGTGCAATCCCCAGATTTATTCTCTTGGATATGTAAAATCATGACTCCATTTGATGAAGGCTGCATCTGGTGTTTCGATGTGGATTCTTTATATATATATAAAAAAAGGCTGGTTATGATTCATGTATGCTCCGGTGCCCAAAGCCGACGACTTTCTTATCCGGATGGAGCTTTTGAAAACGAAAAGGGTGCCTGGTACGAATGTCCTGTTCCTCACCGCACTTCTAAACCTTACGCATTCAAACACATGGAGCTCGAGAAGAGTGGTTGTTCTAAGCTAGTATTCATCATCGACGGATTTCTCACAACGTGAGGTTCTCTCTATTGAAATCGATAGACTACAGACGACCGAAGGTTGTATAAGCCCGGCTTCATTCTCCTATTCTTGGTAGATGTCTCAGGCTTGACCACTAAAACACCTCACTTTCGGGGCTGCATGACCACACGATTGTTCTACTTTCACACTGTACTGCTCTATCATTGTCAGAGCACCCAGCTACCTAGTCACCCAATCGTCATCGCTGCATTGCTTCGCCTTACCCGTCGTCACTCACGAGCGAGGCTACAAACAAGGCAACAATCCCACCAAATTCACCATCATCCTGATCTACTGGGACGATCACCCACACTTCTTTTTCTCGACGCTTTGAAAACATGCAAAGGATAAGTTGATGGAGTGAATTGATAAAGCCCTTTGTCGCCAAAGACATGGCTGCGACCCAGAATAAATTATGAGCCCGACAGCTCAATTCTGCACTATTTCATCATCATACGCAACAGCCTGAGAAGAAACACATGGAATCTCGCTGCCAGAGCAACGTAGTGCCACAGCTACATTCAAAATTGCAATCTTCAAGGCGGTGAACTTTCACTTCGTTCCCTCCTCACCCCCGAAACTTACATCGAGATGTAAAAAATCTATAACATGCAGCATGGCAGATCGCTTTCGATATAGAAAAAGAAACCCCACCCAACACTACTGCCGACTTCGACGAGTGGGACAACGACCCAACGCAATGCTGATGCTGCTTGCCTTGTTCCATAACGACCTTACTATGCGTGTCGCTTCGTGCGACATTTCAGCAGTTGCATGGGAACACCTGGCAGACAGATTTGATCGCGACACTTACAAAGTCGTTACTACTCAATAGGTTATGAGCCCGGTATGTAAAAGCAACCGGTTCGTCGTTATGGAGTGAGTGTGTCTCCGAACATCGAGAATAGAGTCGCAGATGACTGTCTGAGCAGGCCAACTTGAATTGGTGCAAACTTCTTACAAGGATATCCATGGCTTCGGATGAGTGAGGATATATAAAAGTACTGGTTCTTCTCCCCCGGTCCTCGTTTCTTGACTCTTCCTCTCTCGAAAGCGTAGAATCCACGGACGTGAGTGCGCTCCACCATTTGAAAAGGAAGAACTTCTATCAGATATGTGGAGCCTGGAAATCAAAATGAGTTACTACAACTAAGTAGTAGGCATCAATGTTGACTTCTAAAACATTCTCTTCGGCGACTTATGGGGCTTTCACATTTGAAGTCATCTACATTGATATCGACGACCTCTCTCCACTAGAGTAGAAGGAATACGCCATGGGGCAAGTGTGCGCCCAAAATCCCCTGAGATATCCCCCACAACTCTTTTATGAGCCCGGCTTCTCAAATCAAGAAAGCTCTCACATATAGACAAATCTGAAAAATTCCTATTTCAGAAATATATGACTGTGTACCATAGTCCGGGAATTTACGCCACAGAGATCGGGAAGAGAAAATGAGTCTGTCCAACCAGATGTGTGTCGCACCATTCAGAAGGCCAAGAATTGTATGGGCAACGTGATAGACTGCCCCTCTAAAATCGATCGAAGTCAACCCGATGGCTACGCTGCCGTCTTTAAAACGAATATAGCTTCCATACATGGAGGTTGGGAAGAGAAGACTATCAACAGAACTTCGATCTTATTTTCGCTCCTCGCAGGTCTTTAGAATGAACCTACGCACACTTGATGAACGGAGGCTGGAGATAAACGAGCATTGATGTGGTGGCATGACTGCGCTGCGGCCCGTAAAACTTTCACTAGGATTCTCCTAACAAGATTTGGGAATAAGAGCATTATCAATGTCGGTAGTGTATCTCATCCCGGTACTGTTTTTCAAGAATGGATCTCTTGATCTTATGGTCTCTGTCTTCCAACCCTTATCTTTACATTGGAATGATTGCGTCGAAGTGCGCGAAACGCGAATACTATACCCTCATGGTGTGGGATTAAAAGAAGGTTGAACTACTGAAATGAATATGGCTTTCCTGAGTAGTGCTTGAAAGTAAATGGAGATTCCCACAGAGTATGGACTTTCTCCGTAACAGCAATGAGAAACAAGCCATGGACCTCTAAAAGCGATGGATCCAGAGGACCATACGGCGCTCCTGCGTCCAGAACCCTAAACATTTTTTTCGCGGGCGTTCTCTTCCAACTAGGAAGGATGCGACCACATAAATTCCCTCCTCTCCAACCAACCGCAAAGGGTATGTCGCATGGACTATATATGGAGCACCGCTATAAAAGAAATTCTTTTCGATGCTATGATGGCCGTTTCAAAATGAAAAGCGTGGAGCAAAATGAACACAATATATGCTAAATGGTTTGACATGACACTGCCAAAGACTAGATGACTGCACCTCTGCAATCAAAATCCGAGATCATCGCCGCTTATAGCGCCGGCGACTAACAGAGTTATCGTAGAGGCCTATGTGTTCTTGCGAGTCGGAGTTGTTAAAACTAAGAGGGATTCAGTACCCATCATGGTGATCTGCGAGACGCCGTGAAGTGTTTATGGAAGGCAATTTTGCTACTGTAGCTACGGTAGCCATTAATGTGTTTTATGGTGTCGAGTTTATAACCACGAAGAGCATAATCAATTTCTTGTTTCTGAGGTTAACTCGAGCTTTAAAAATAAGACTATTTGATAAAATGTTTATTTCAACTATTATCGCAAAACATATACAGTCAACAGAAATTGTTTGAGCAGGATAACACTCAATGGCACGACTGCGATATGAAACAATGACCAGTCTACATAGTTCACGAGTTCGAGATGGAGCTCTTCGTGTCCGCACATCTACTACACATTAATCAATATATTTCACCTCTCCAGACGGTCAGAACGCGAAAGCGCCAGCAGAATTCCGCGGAGCCCCTCCCATTTATGAATTCTATCCATTTCATTCGCATCTAGCTCTCGCAACCCGTACCCGGTTATACATCTAAGGCCATAATTAGGCCAACCGTTGTCGCCTTACGAAAGCTATTAGAACTAGAGTTATGAGTGTTGTGATGCACTGTCCAAAACCTAGAGCTCTCGTGCGCCCATTGGTTCCATTAGGTACCTTCCGCGGGAGGCACCTACGAGTTGAACGTCTCTGTATATCAACATTACAATAAAAGCACTTCTGCAAAGCAATATATTTAAGAGAAATGATATGCAGAGGTTCCTAGTATCTAGTATTCACAGCCTCAAGACAATCCCGCTCAATCAACGCAGCGTGTTTCTCGCTTCTGACCTTCACTTTCACAGCAAACGGCGCCGCATTCTTTGTTATCTGAGGAATCGTCATGGTATCGATGGGATGATCCTGTAGAAAAGTAAGTGAGACAGGGTTTGAGCTACCTTGGCGGTATGTGGTATCAGGAGTCGGTGTCTAAACGTACCTCGTCCTCTTCAAAGTCAAAACAATACAACAGTCGGGCAATTGCAATCCAAACGTTCATTTCGCCCACCTTCCAGCCGACGCATACTCGCCGACCGGGGCCGAATCCCCAGTGGCCTTTCAATGCACTATTGAGATGCTCGTTCATGAACCGCTCTGGCCAGAAGCGCTCTGGCTGCTCGTATTCTTTCTCGTTGAGTGCTATAGCCCACGCATTCCATGTGAAGATGGTCCCCGCCGGGAAACGATAGCCTTCGTATTCATCGTCGCGCATGAGCGACGTTGGCGCTCCAATCTCGGCAAGATTCGGGCGCCAGCGAAAGCCCTCCTTCACGACGGCGGTGATATACGGAAGCGCATCCCGATCGTCCCATCCGGGGAGGCGCTCGGCGTCAGCGCCGCAAATGCTGTCTAGTTGGGCGCGCGCTCTCACAGGCCAATCTGGATATGTTGCCGCAGCTGCGATGAGCTGCCCAATACTGGCACGGGATGTATCCGAGCCAGCTTCCATGAGCGTCCCGAGAAGGAACAACTGCTGGGTTTCCGAGAATTTGGTCTCTGCTTCCTGCTGCTTCAGGAAATCGACAGCAAAGCATGGTTTCTGCGTCCCAGCTGCAATGCGAGCGTGCACCGCGTCGAGCTCTGTCTTGTACACTTTTCTCGTCTTCTGAAAGATTTTCTCGCCGCGCGAGCGCCACCATTGCAGGCGTTTGGGGAGCCGCTCCAGAATATTGAATCCATCCACGATATTCACGCCCGGCTGCTGATTTTCCAAGAAGAGCTCGATTGTCTCGAAGAGCTCGCGAGTTTGCGGCGAGTCGAGGTCGGTGCGAGTCCCAAAAACGACGGACATGATAACGGAGTTTGCAAAGCGGCCATTAGCGATATACCATTTATCTGGGTGATGGAGGTAATCGTAAAGCAGGTGGCGAGATTCGAGGTCTTGGTACGGCTTGAAGATGTCCTGTGATCTGCCTGAAAGGATATTGTGCATGATTTTGCGGAGCTCGCGCCACCGGTCGTTGTATGGCATGAGCACAATGCGCGAATCCCCTGACATGATACCTTGCGTCATGGGAAACGGGGGACGGGAGCAGTAAATAGCAGCCCTGCGCTCCATGAGATCAGAAACCACACGTGACGAGTTCAAAAAGACCCAGGTGTTGCCGCCGAAACTGCACGTAAACATCTCTCCATATTTTTCAGCGAGTTTCTTTGCCCACGGTCCCTGCTGTACCAGAGGGATTTGAAACGTGTTGCCAAATACGGGAATTCCGGGTACACGAGGCGGCAGCTTGTATTTGCGTGCCTTCAGCCGAGATTGGAGGGTGTTATAAGCAAGGTAGAGAAATGGAGTACCGAAAAGAAGCAAGAAAAAGACAAATGAGTCCATCGTGTAAGGCTCTAGGCGCGCGTCAAGAATGATGGGTGTTATCGCTGCAGACAACCTTCACGAGGTCAGTGGTCATAGATGTTGGAAGCGGCGCTGGACCCTTTGAGGCGTTGTGGGTGTATTGAATAGTTTCCATTTTGTAGATCCCCCGCCTTACCCCAATGCGGTGTTCCATACGCAGTAATTAGCAGGCACATTGTTGCCCCATAGAGTGGGCTGTGGGGTCAGTCCCCCGCATTTCGCGTAACCCATGATGATCGGCGCACTGAAAGCATAGCCAAATATCGAAAGACGTCCCTCTCCAAATACCCGCTAGAGTTGAGGGCTTCAAGGTAGAAGAGGTACATGATAAGAAGAGTGCGAAGTAACCGGAGGTGGCAGCTAAAAGTTTTGACGGAAAGAAAATAGCGACATTCCAGACCATTGAACTCTACACGCACATAGAAGAATCTTCAAATACCAAGTTTGTAAATAGTAGTGTTTTTGATCAATTCTATGCCATATCACTGGTGCATTGATGAAATTTGTATGCCCTTCCGTCACGATAACGTCACAGAGAGAGTTTACTAATAGAAATATCTCGATCGAAGTCTTCCACTGCGAAAACTCTTTTCTGTTGTCTAGTCCGTGACCCCCACAACCGCTGCCAACCCCGAGGAAGGGATCCCATTCCTGCCAACCACTGCGTCTTTCGCTTCAGTTGAATTACTGTAATGCTTCGTAAAGTCGTACTTCAGAGCATTGACACCCTAGAATAGTTCGAATCTAGTCAGCATGGCATTCCGTTTACACTCAACGCTGCGTTCTCCGATGCACTCACAGTTTGGAATTCCCTCGAAAACTCCACGTCCGTTGCTGTCCTTTGGCAAAGCTGTAGAAATTCATCCGTCTCGAGAGCCTTTTCGGGGTCCTGTGCAAACAGACGGCGGATATTCTCACTGGAGATGGGGTCGACGATATCGTTATACTTCTTCCTACGGATGTCGTTGTATATGTCGAGAATTTCTGAGGTAGCCACTTTGTCGTAGATGCCTACAAGGCAGTCGTAAAGTCCGCCCACATCAACTATACCCCCGGTAAGGCCTAGACCGCCGCTATTGCCAATGTGTTAGAATTAGATTGACCCTCCGTACAGAACAGAAAGATGTGTGCTGGGGGAGACTTACAAAGGGTTGCAAAGATGTGCAGCATCTGCTGCCAATAAGAAACGGCCAACTCTCATCTTCTCGGCGAGCCGCTGGTGTATCTTATACGGACTGATGCTGGCAATCTTATAGTCGCTTGGGTCTGGATGTCCAGGCAGCATTGTCTTGAACTTCATTGGTTGGCGGGAAAGCAGCTCCTCCGCTGACAATCCGGGTAATTCGCCATAGCTGACTCTCCATAGACCGTCCTTCGAGATACGTGACGCCATGTACCAGTGCTCTGGGTGAATGATGAAATTAGCGTCCTCGTACCCGAACTTAGTGAAGTCGTAGTAGGTCTAACCAGTGACTCGATTAGCTAGGCGTATAGATGCGTCAGGACAAGTGAGTCCTTCTTACATTCGTTGCTACAATCTGCTCATCCCATGTCCGCCCAGGGAATTTCCAATCACCAAAAAGAGACCGGCGGATCTGGCTGTTCGCTCCATCGCAGCCGATGATATAGTCTGCCTCCATCCTCGACTCCCCGTCCGATGACTGGACGTCCACCCAGGCCTTATCGTCGTCTTGGCCAATAGCAGTGACCTTGTGCTTGAAAAGAATCTTCGCGTTGGGCTGTCTCGTCACATGCTTATACAGAATGGTCCCTAGCTTGTTCAGGGGCAGGCACACCATCCGGTCTGGGTCGCCGTCCATAACACTGCCGTCGAGCCCCGCCAGCACAGTTCCGTCTATCTTTCGCCAGCAGACAGAGCGCGGAATGAAGCCTTCAGCGCGGAGATCTTCGCCGATGCCCGCGCGGTTGAGCTCATACATGGCTGGTGGGCCATAATGGGTGGCGCGTGGGTTCTCATCCAGCTTGTCTGTCATCTCAAGCATCGTCACAGGAATCCCCTTTTTAGCTAGAAGAAGACATAGGAGCAGTCCCGCGGGGCCGGCGCCTACGATGATGACCTACATCAGCCATCAGCTTGAGCCACCACGCGGATCGGGCAATGGGATGGGATGGGTGCTTTTTACCTTTGAAAAGCCGGGAGTGCTATTTGAAACAACCATCAATGCGACAGAGTGAGGAGCAAGGCAACGCCAGTACCTTCGACGCAACAACCGGAGCAAGCAGCATCTTTATCGACTGCGCCACAGCAAAGTAAAGTAGACGGAGGGGCAAGCAGTGCGGGGCCAACTCGGGATGCTTCCCCACACTCTACCCCTTGTTGTAGCTATCCATGCAGCCCCGTCTTTGTGGCCGCACTCTAGGGGTAAGCGCTGCTGCGCTACTGCCTATAAATCCCCGACCGCATCGATACCAGTGTCGATGCCGAAACTAAAAGTATATCTCCTGATTTGTATACGCAGTCAACGCTGCAAGCTGCGTGTATGCGGGGTACCAGTAATGCTTGACCCCCAACCCCACGCTTGGTTTGATTACCCCATGGAACAACCCCACAAAGTCAACAACTAATGCTGTAATGGTGGCGCACTCCCCGCATTCCCGCTTCTACCCTGGTATCATTGCAAATAAATAGCTGGAGATGCTGAATATCATACCCAAAGTCAAAAAACTCGTTCCTCTACTCGCGCATGCGCCCGTTGTACAGATACTACACACAGCGATCTGGGTGAATAATAATGCGGTGCAGGAGGTCATGACGGTCCAGGGTAATAATCGTTGCGCCTCTGAAGGCGAGACGTTGTTCAGCAGAGTTGTCGCTACTTGGGCAATTCGAAACAACTAGTCTGTGTATAGACATCCAGAGCTATTCGGCGCTGTCAACACTATAGAAGGTTTTGTCCGTAGCTAGCACCGTGGCCATCAACATGACTATCGACTATTTTTGGGCACAGACTTTGAATTCGATCGCGAGGACGAGATTGCCACAAGCAAGATCACAGGGGCTACCCCTCCAGATATTTTTAGCGGTCTGGTTCAATATACAAGTTATATAGAATGTATGCTACGTTTGTGCGTCTTACATTGCAAAGTGCATAAACGAAGTGCATGCAGTTAGACGCCCTACCTGATTAGATCACGCCTCCTACGCAGTGTTCCTCCCAAGGCCTTCCTTGTACCTTTCCAAGCACCTCGCCCTCGCGAATTTATGTTCGACGATCGGCTTAGGATAACCATTCTTCTTCGCGACCCTGGCCGCCTCGCCGCCCGCCTCATACGGCGCATGCGTCCCCTTCCCCACCGTGCCCCTCAACTCGCCCACCCACTCCCTGATAAACGTGCCCTCGGCATCAAACTTCTCGCTCTGCAACCACGGGTTGAAGACGCGGAAGTACGGCTGCGGGTCTACGCCCGCGCTCGACGAGAACCCCCATCCGCCATTGTTGGACGCGAAATCGCCGTCGATGAGGTGCAGCATGAAGAACTGCTCTCCGAGACGCCAGTCTAGGAGTAGGTGCTTCGCGAGAAAGGAGGCGGCTATCATGCGGAGGCGGTTGTGCATGTAGCCTGTGTGCAGGAGACACCGCATGGCGGCGTCGACGATGGGGTAGCCGGTGCGGCCGGTGGCCCAGGCGTGGAAGTTGGCGGGGGAGGATTCCCAAGCGACGGAGGTGTATTCGTGTTTGAAGGGTTTGTTCATGCTATCGACACGTCAGTAAGTACAATTTCTCTAGTGATGGGCTGGGGAGAGGATGTAGGAATAGCAAACGCAAACGGGAGAGGGAAATGTCGAACGTACCAAACATACGGCCAGTGCACCAACACATGCCTATAAAAGTCCCTCCACGCAACTTCCGACATCCAACCTCTAATCCCCCCATTGCCACTATCAAGCTTCTTCGTACTGTTCACATCTCTCGCCGCCCTCACGCTGGTTCTCGCCGCCAGCGTGCCAGCCGCATGATGCACACTCACGCGAGCCGTGCTCTTAAGCGCTGGGAAATTCCGCGTCTCCTGGTACTGCCCAACCTTCTCATCCAAGAACCGAGTCAGGCGCTCAGACGCCGCAGTCTCTCCTGCGGGCCAGAGTTTCTCCATCCGCGTCTTCGTCTCTTCGTCTAATGTCTTGGTCTCGGGGGCGTCGGGAATGGGGACGTCGAAGAGATGCGCGAATTTCTGGCGGGTGAAAGGGGGGTTCTTAGGGGGGCCAGGGCGCTCGAGGAGGAGTTCGGGATGTGTGTGGATATGGGAGACCCAGGCGCGATACCAGGGCGTATAGACCGCATACTGCCTCCCCGTCCCCGTTTTCAGACTTCCCGGTGGGACAACGCAGTCGTCGTGCTGTGGATCGAAGTTGATGTCCTCCTCCAACATCAACCTAACCAGTTTCTCTTCGCGCCGCAACTCATCGGGCTCGTATTCTAGGTTGCAGAACACATTCTTCACGCCCCACTCCTTCGCCAGCTGCACCAATCTCTTCGGGACATCCTTCCGCTTCTCTACAGTCCCAACATATAGCGGGATATCTAACTCTTTCAAATCCCTCTGCAATACCTCCAAACTCCGCAACTCAAAATCACACTTCGCCGCACTGACCAAATGCGCCTCCCAATCCTGAGGGCTCAGAATCCAAACCCCCACCACACCAACACCCATCTCCTTAGCCAGCGCCCCCGCCAAACTCAATCCCGTGTTATCCTTGACCCTTAAATCCCGCTTGAACCAATGCACAACCGCATCACCCTTCTCCTTCCCATCTCTGATCCTGCGCCGCGCAGTTTGAGTATCTGCGAGGGTAGTGTTGAGGACTTCGATCGGGCGCGGGATCTCGTTCGCGTTGTACAGAGCGCAACGCTCATTACTCATTTCGGCCGGGTAGAAGTTGCGGTCGACGATGCCGACGAGTTCTTCGGGACGGGAGTGGTTGAATTCCAACGTCAATTCCTCTTCCTTTCCATCTTCATCTGCTGCCTCTTTCGACTCTTTCTTGGTCTTCTTTGAGAAGTTGAGAGTAGATTGCGTGCCGTTTGTAGATGCCTTTGGGGCAGGTCGAGCAGTTCGTGAGCGTTTGTTGGGCGCGCTGCCGGATGGGTCGGTGTAGGCGGTTGCGGAAGCGGCATTGGGTGGGATTTGGGATGTTGCTTTGCGCTTTGGCGGCATGGTTGATGAGGAACGGAAGGGTGCGACAGGAATTTGGAGTATGAATGAGGTCGAGGATCGAAATGGATGTTTGAGAGCTGTTCGTCGTGATGGAGAGACGATGTGGCTCAGTAGTGATGGAACAAACTTTGGAAATGTGAATAGTTGCATACACTTTGCGGGAGCGCAATCAAACTATCATTCCACCGCAAAACAGATAGTAAGAGTGAGCAGAGAGTCAGAAAGGAACTGAGCAGGGCGCGAGCAGCTGAACGACGCGTTTCGATCTCCTAACCCCCTGTCCGATCCATGACGCAAATGGTTCTGGATCGGACCCGCCAAGCCGATTGCCGAGAGCCACCAGCCACACTGCGCCACATTCAGCCTCAGTCACTACCGTCATCAATCCGCGCCCCTGGCACTGGGACGCGTCGCGCCGCGTAGGATGCGAAAGCTTCGTCCGATGCGAGGCTGAAAGGTCGGCCGAATAAGAGAGCACGCAATCGAGGCCATGAGGAACAGAGATCGCATTGATCACTTAGATAAGGAAATGGTGTGCCTAGAGTGTGGCAAACAAGACCTCAAGGTTTGTGATCTGACATGTAGCTTTAACTCCAAAAAGAGTATAGTGGCTTCTCATGCTATGAAACGTGTAGTTAGTCAGTGATTCCACGGTTCCGTATGTCAAACCTAAGAACTAAATAAACATGCTATAATAGGAGTAGTCGGTCGCAATCCGTGCGAAGGGTTAGGCGCAACTCAAATTCATGAACGACCTGATGATATGGTAGAGATGTTTAATTCAAAGGGCTTGTCTCAGTTTCCTAGAAGAAAACTGGAATGTTTTTCCCGCTTTCAATGAGAGCCGTTTCATAGAGGTAAGAACTAACATTCTCACGTGCCTTCTTCATTTTAAGCCTGTCTAAATGTCCGAAATTTGAGAAACGATTCAGGCATGCGGCGACTTAGGTCCAAGAGGCCTGCCGACACCCGGAAAGGATCAAGTGTCAAGGAGACTTGCGCACATGTATGAATGCAAAAAATGGTAGACTTCGGGTATGTAGCATAGATTGTAAATGGTTGCAAAGAAAAAAAATTGAATCGAGATGCGACGCTAGAAGTACTACAGAAGGAAAACTGAAGGGGAGATGGCCATGCACAAACTACCAACCATCCATCTGCATCCCATAGAGACCAGCTCTAACCCACCAATAACTAATCTCTAACACACGAAAAAGACAGGCCGCCTAAAATTTCCTCATCCCGTCGTTGCAGGGCTACCACCTAGTGAATTCCTCCCAGCCTTGCGGCGCATAGACTTGCTGCGACGCGAGTAGTAGTTTGGTGGTTCCTTCATTTGCGCTTTATCGGAATTCGCGGTTGCAGGCTGGAGTTTGCTGTGGCCATGATGGGACGAGGGCGACACTTTGGAAGATTTGGAGCCCATTTTGCGGGTGCGAGTTGGAGAGTCGGAAATTGGGGGTGAGGTTGAGCGCGACGGAGAGGATGAAGCCGGGCGCTTAGGGAGGATTATAATACTGTGGCTGTCAGTCAAGAATAGTATGGAGGGCGATGTCGCGTGAGGTTGAAGAGTGAGACGGAATAGGGCTTAAGTTAGCGCTGGGGGTGACCCGGCTAAACTTGTTATACTTACGGTGGGGCAGATTCTGGCTCCGGCTCAGGTTCTGGGGACGGATCCGGTTCAGTCGCTGTCTCTTTGATACTCTGGCGTCGAAGATTGTATCGTGAATTTGTCGCTGTCGTTGTCGTTGACCTGATCCTCGACTTAGGGGAAATACAGCTTTTGTAGATGGGACGACGCACGCTGGCAGTGACGTACGTGGCCGTGGCTTAGTTTCCGAATGGGGATCGGAGAATTCCGGTCCCTGGTTTTCGCCAAAGCCAAGGCCTTCCGACGCGGAAAGAATGATAACTCTGTACTAGTTCAGGAATGCGACGACGACGACAAGTTACGCAAGTTACTCACGGTGGTGCCATCGGCGGCTCTGGGTCGGATCCAGGATCGTTGCCTCTGTTCTTTGCGGACCCGCGACTAGATCTGGCTTGGAGGGTTAGACGTCCAGACATGGTTTTATATCAGGCGATAGAAGTGGAGTCGCAAAGGTAGGTAGTGGTTGAATAGCGATATATTACTGAAACGAGAATTGATATCTAGAGTGGAGGAGAGAAGGAGATGCGATTGAATGCGAAAAAGTACCGCAACCTTTGGGACTGTTTACCTTTATACAAATCATTTCGCAACTTCCATCTTCTTTGGACTGGGGCACCGCGTCAAAGAGTAATAGTCCTCGTGCTACTTTGCTCGCAAGACTACCGCCTGCACAGCATCGTCTTCTCCGACTTCAGCCCCAGGTTGGGATCTATGCCACCCCATAGACCGCCGCGACGCGTGGTTCTTGGCCAGGTGTTTGTCCAGCCATGCTAGCGGCGAGGACAGGTAGCATGTTCAATTCCAAACGTGGATCATGTAGTCGCAGAAGAAGAGTAAGCGAACCCTTCCATGCGTCGTGATTGACCGCCCGCGATCGATAGCCGTGAAGGATGCAACGAGGGAGCTTCAGCACGTAGATCGGTCATTTTCCGAATGGGGGTCCGATGCGCGAGTGGAAGTCATCGAGGGATTGCGTAAGGCTGAAGGCTTGGCCATCGTGGTTGTCGTTTCTGGTGTGCGCGCGGTCTGCGGCTGTGCTGCGGCGTTCGATTGCGTCGGTCTATGGGGTCGAAGATAGCACTCGGAGGGTGAGATATGGCAGCTAAGGCAGACTTCGATGTACTGTCTTCGTCAGTAGAGCAGTACGGCCGATACAAGCAGCTTGTCGAGTAGAGATAGATGACTGCCTTGCGCTCGCAGTTGTGATGCTGCTGAATAATCGCGCTGACTACTTGGCGCTCCGCTACTTTTGGAGATCAATCGTTCTGTGGCAACGTTCTGGAAGGCTCATCCCTCATCACTCACGCTCATCCCGCATCACTCGCCGTCAAACCCAGATCCTCACTTTGCCACGTCCAACTCACCGATATCGTTCGGGTCGATTCTCCAAAGCCCTCTAGAACGAACTTCTGTAGCGACTCTGTAGCTCTTTGGGGGAGAGCTGCATTTCTGGGCAGGACTCACCTTGAACAATGGGGGACTGGATAAATTCAAGAATCATCCGAATGCTGGACTAGTAGCTGAAGATCCGAAATCGTACGATGGTTGAGAGCCATATACGTCGCCTGTGTGGAAGCTTCCACAATCGAGTTGCTTCAAGACTCAGTCAATCCAACCTACTCCAGAACCCTGACGATCCTTCCTAGTCCTTAAATCCCCGCGTTTATTCGGCGATCGTGGTTTACCCTCCCGTACGATCGTCACACACATGTTTGAAGTTATCTGTGGAATACTCGTCCCCCCATTTACATTAGTTCCCGCTCGCACAAAACCACAACCCCTGATCTCTGTCCGAATTTCAGGCATGCCATTGTTCACTTACAGTTATGAAGCAATCCTTTTGAGGTCGAGGGACGGAAAATTGTCGCCCCTCATGCTCTCACAGGCATTCGAGCCTCAGTTCACCACACGTGCGATCTGATTCGCCCAACCATTCAGGGCCATTGTCGATCCCTCAGGTTTTTCACGATTTTCGCTATCTCAAAACAGATCTGACTGCGAACGAGTTTCAATGGCCATAAATGTAAATCCTGTCGATGTGGATTACGAGAGCTTCGCATGTAGGTGCCTAATTTAGTCAAATTAAAAAAAGCAAATACTGTTTGTCTGCAAATCAGGTTTCAGCTCCATCTCGCATCTACCATTGTTCTAAATGTATTTCCCCAATTAAAGGGGCACAGAACCCTGAGAAAGGTAAATTGTCATTATTCCACGTTACGCGAAGAGCGTGCGAATCACCACATGTCGGCGACATCGAAACGGACATCTGACCTTCCTAATCGGGTGCCCGCATCCCGCCTTTCGGGTCGTTGCGGCTCTCGCTTGAAATTCCAGTTTATAGGGCTGATCGACCAGACCCCGGCCAATGTTTATTTCCGTTGGGATCTTCGAAGTGGGTGGCGCGGGCGGGCATTGGATGGCAACAATCCCCCAAGAGCGTACCATTCCACATCCCAGAAGTCGTGCATGAGAAGATTGCGGCTTTTAACTATCGTCCACGTGGCTGAACGCCATCAAGGTTAACATGCTGGTAAGGCTTCCTGACACTTTCCGTTTAGGAAGCTGGCACCGCCAGCCATCTGTTAGTACTGCTCCCGTCCCACGTCCGGTGTTAGGTAGTCTGGGGAAGCAAGGCACATCCCTTCTCGACGGCGGCCCCCGAACTGGGATTGACCGGATCTATTGGCCGAAGGGTATCTTCTCACTTCCATCTTCGCCCGCCTCCTGCATAGAAGATAGCTTTGACCGTGTCTCGAACTGTTCCAGTATACGAGTCGCACGCGGCTGCTTAGGCATGGTAAGTGCGTTCGCCTAGATATTCTTGAGAGTCTTCATTCGCGGTATGACGATAGAAGTGGGATTTGCCATCGTCCAAGAGTTCGAGAAGACGCAAGCGTACACACATGTGTATCGGCTACGTCCCAAGTTCGCCCACTCCTTTTCACATGTTCAGTATTTGCTTCTTCAGCACGGGATATCTGCCTCTCCGGTATCTCTGATACCCAGAGGTATGGTATCACAAAACATCCTTAAATCTTTGATCGTCCTCTCATCCGTTGGTCTTGGCAGTCTCCACTTGTTCGCTCGCGCCATCGTTCGTCTTCTTTCGAGCGAACATCCATGATACTTCGCGATGTCGATTTTGCAGCCGGAAGCTAGTATCTGGTATGTCCTTTGTTGGGTCGTCGTGTGCGCTCGTTATGTATCGAAGAGAATGCGCCTGGGGACCTGGAGGGGCCTTCAGGCTGACGACTACCTCGTCGTGCCTGCGATGGTACGTATACATCATCTCTCCAAGACTTGACACCTCCTAGTTCTAGTGCACTACCGAAGTATTTCCATGACTACATGTCCTACCCAGTCTCGAGGATCTCTCTGTCGATTCAAAGCATGAACTAACATACCCCAGATGACTCTCACCATTCTAATGGCGCTGCTTCACGTCATCGTTCATACGAGTAGCAATCTCATCGCACCCGGCGAAGACGTGTCGAGCTTCGGTCCTGAAGAAATTCGAGAACGGATATACGGCTCGAAACTTACCATCGTCGTCGAGCAGATGCATATAACGACCATCTGGCTACTCAAGGCGTGCTTGCTGATTATGTATGGCCGGATGACGTGAGTTCTCGATGGGATCTCGAGTGTCAAGTACTGACCCGAAGTTAGAGAACTTCTACCCTTGCACTTCGCCGTGAAGGCCGTATCAATCTATGTTGCTATTAGCTATGTAAGTTCGTCACGTTTATTGTTGAGACACTGACTGGATGGCTGCTTACTCGCTTCGTGCTCTGTAGTTCGTGATGGAGATGTTGTGGTTTACCGCGTGGTGTCGGCCTTTCAATCAGTATTGGGCAGTGCCTACCAACAGCAGTGAGTTCACCTAACACTTTCTGAACAGTATTAACAAATAATACAGCTCAATGCTCTGCGATGATCAACCATCTCATCACCAACGCTACATTGAACATCTCATCAGATGTCATGATCATGCTCATCCCCTTACCCCTCGTTTTCAAAGTCAAGATCCCCCTCGAGAAGAAACTGGTCTTAGGTGGCATTTTCTTCATTGGAGTTTTTACTGTACGCACCCATCCCACGTTCACGTTATGCGAGAATACTCCACTCTCCCTTGAACAAGCCCCCCGATCTCACACAACCACAGATCTTCGCCGCCGCAAAGAACAAATATGAGTCCTTCAAGAACCCTTTCTCCACGAACTGGATGATATGGTACCTCCGCGAAGCCTTCACCGCCATGCTCTGCGTCAACCTCCCTCTGACCAGACCCTTCGTCCAACGAATCTTCAGCCTCAAGGACTGGACCACCCCGCAAACCACCACAAGCCACGTGTACGACACTCACTCCCGCCAAAGCGCGTTCCGGCTCCGCGGCAACTCAATCACAACAACAGTGACGGGCGGCTCTTCACCCGCGGAGCCGGCCCCGGCCCTGTCACGAGAGGGGCGGCGCATAGATGAAGAGTATGTGGTCGAGCGGAGTGGCGTTATTGAGATTCGATGTGACACCGAGGTTACAGTTGAGAGCGGGGAGAGGAGGATAGCGCGGAGGAAAGACAGTGATGTTTCGGTGCTGGAGATTGAGACGAGGAAGGGGGAGGACCAACCGGTGTATCCCGGGAGGGAGAGCTATAATGTGCATCCTGGGTCGAAGCTGTGAGATGGGTTGGTCATTGTGTCGTTCCTATAGCTAGTCGAGATATCAAACAGGCAATAATTGGTCTAGTAATGATCGTGCTTGGCGTATGCACACACTGTGTTGGCTGTACGGAAGATAGGGTGGTGCCGTCATCTTGAATTGTTTTGTTGATTGGCAGTCGTTTGCAAATTGAGCAATTTACCAGCTCCTTCATAAATGCCATCTTAGTATGTAGGGTCGGAGCGTAGTCATACCCTTCTTCCCGCACAATCTTTTCAGGTGTGACTGATTAGTCACTCACGTGCTCTGTACGTTGAAGACCCTGATGTTTGCGAACTCAAGGTCTGATAGAGACTTAGTTATATGTATTTGCCCAATTCATTCGTCGATACCTACTTTTTCGGTACGCAATCTGTCTGCATTTTCGTGGTGCAGCATGGAAATTACGGTATTCCGGTTTGGGATTAGCGCTACTGTCCCATTCTATCAATACCAAATACTTGAACTGACGACGTCAGTGTCAGGCCAAGGTAGAATAGAAAGTATGTTATGTCATTCTAAACATGTATAATGCTATGTGTAATGTCTAATGAACTCATGGCTAGAAGTTGTCACCCACATTGCCAGAATTTGCTCTAGTGTCACTCCTGATGGATATTGCGAGTAGTGCGCTTGAAAATATTACTAATTCAATAGAATGTATCATTCAATCTATACATAGGACGGGAAAGGAACTATGAAGAGGTCACAAATTCGAGGCGCTCCTAATTCGGTGAGTGAGATGGAAAGAGCAGCATCAACGCGACTTCCCATTCCCCTCAACACAAGCAAAGACGCAACAAGACCTAATTCATTAGCACTCTAACCGTGACTACTCCTACCTCCTACCTACAAAAAGCACAACTCTCCCTCAACTGCGAATACTCTTCTCTACACCACCACCGCCTATACTCTGCAGCTGCAGTTAGTTCTGGGACACGACTTTAGCCCAATAACATTCCTGGACTGCGCTTGCAACCACGTCAACTTCCTCGTAGTCATGAAGTTTCTCCAGTTGCTTCTCGTCATCTTCATGGCTGCTGCCTTGTTGATAGCAGGTCCGCTCCCTACTGCCAACAGTACCAACGTCGAGATTCAACGTCGCCTCGCGGTCGATCTTCCCGAGAACCGCGACTTGTGGCCGATCACTTCGAACGGAGTTTCCGAAATTTACTACTGCTACCTAGCATCTACAGATAAGGATGCCGTCTCCGAGGTGGTGACTAGTGCCATTGCACAAATGATGCAATCACTGGGCGGTTATGCAGGGCAGTCCAGTGGTCATAGAATCCGAATCCAGGAGTGGAAAGCTCAGGATGGGTCAGCCTCCACATGCACCACTGGAGATCCCGCCTATTGGGATGATTCCGTACCAAAAAGCTGCTTAATGATCACCGCGACTGAAGACGGAATGAGTGAAGGTAGACGAGGGTGGTGGAAGGGGCCTTATAACGCGGACACTCTACGCAACGGCAACGGAAACAGAATCATCATTCGCAAAGGTTGCCCTAATTTAGAGGTAATTCACGAGGTAAGCAATGCTGCTCTGCTAGTAACTCTAAAACAATCACTGACTTGCGCTCAAGCTTGGTCATACATTGGGATTAATACACGAACATCAACGCTCGGACCGTAAGTGAGCCTTTGGGATACTACATCAATTCACTAACGCCCGTCATTTAGGCGATCAGTATGTCTACTTCAGTTGCCAGGCTGTCAACGGTTATGACGACATGAAGACAGTCGCGGACAGCAAGGGCTGGGACATGAACAAGCTTTGCACGGGGAGAGATGACGAGTCGTCAGAGCGTAGAGACGCAGTATGGGACTTTTCAATAGCCATCGTAAGTTGCATGGAGCTCCCTTCAATGCAGGATATTTCTAATCACTCAACAGTGGAACTTGATGCCCTATCTTGGTTCTGATAATTACGGAGATTTTGACATGGATTCCTTCATGATCTACCCCTCGATGGCTTTTTCAAAGGACAGTGAGAAGTGCGAGACGCATGAAACACCAGATTGGTGTCCACTTCTACGTTACACTAGCAATGAAAAAGGGCTGAATGCCCCAATGGAAGCATGGACATATAGCATGCAACTTAGTGAGCGGGACATCCAAGCTATCAAGCAGGTATATGGATGGACATCCGTAATTTGAGCTCGTTGACTATAGATACGAGATGGTTTTTAACATTGCCTCGACTTTCTAGAAAACCGACCTGGGGAAAGTTTAAGGAGTTTCCACTGTTCGGCTAACTCTTTGCGCTGTCGCTGTTCGGACTACTATACATGATCTCTTTACACAGATAATTTATTTCTTTTGATCGGCGTATATGGGGGTTCTTTAGACGGGTAATGTGACGATGATGGTGCCATAGTCTAAGCTACCGTTACTAAAAAGGGCATTCTAGAGAAGTTTCACACCTATACCACACAAGATGATGAGAAAGGGAACACCGCATATATACCCGGTGAAACCACAGAGAACTCTCACGCGTCTGCGCTCTGCTGAGGATCTAAGCTGTATACACATAAACTTCATTCTTATTCACCTACTTCACTAATCTACCAATCAAACTAGGAGTGAGGAATAGAAACCAGGCAAAGAGATTTGGTTGCGATTGCTTTTCGTACACGGAGGAATGGGTTGGGAAGTAGTATATTTAATCTTCAAGTTCCGAGTCTCCATGTCTGGAAATGGTCGCCTGGGTGCATGAATTTGCATCCTCCATGGACGCGACGTTTCATAAGCGAGATTGTAGTCGCCAACGACTTGTTTCGCTGCACGAGTGGCATTCTATCAGGGGTTGATTACGTTGGAGTAATTGTGCGTAGAATTCTAGATTGCGATTCATGAAGTACCGTATAAACCCATGGAAGCACCACATTGAACATTCATGATGTACATTGCTAGATATCATGAAGTGAAGTCGATGGGTACAGGCCAGACCCCAGGCGGAAATGCAGCCATGCAAATCGGGAGTGATCTCACCACTTGCGATCACCTTCGTACTTGGATCAAAGCTGCCTAATTTGGAGAAAGGTCTAGCACTGAACCCCCTCTAAAAATTCCTCCGGCCTTTTTTGCAATATCCGTTACAGGAAGCTTCCGATTCTTCTTTTTCCAGCCTAACTTGTAGGATTTCCTTATCTTTCTTGTTGCAGGCCACCTTCAATAATGCCACCTCTGCTGAAAGCCCATTATTTTGCTTCTGTAACGCGGAGATACTGGAGCTTCTCGTCACAAGGAGCCTTGCTAGTTTGCTCGAGACATCAACCATCAATTCGCCTCCCTCTCCGGCAAGGTCATTCAACTCCTCTCCGACGAGATTGGTGTAGTTTGACGCTATATATTGTGAGAGAAGCTTTCTGGCAGGGTCGTCCCTCAATTCAGGCCCAGGCGTTGTGTCGTAAATGTGGCGAATAGCATCCGCAAGGTGGGGGAACAAAGCAGTGCGTTTACGCGGTGCAACATTGAGAATTTGAGTGAGGCGTTGTAACGCGAGATTTGCCAGATCGCAGAATTGATATCGATGAGCAAACGAGTAGACCCTTGCGTGGGTCAAAATGGTTTCTTTGACGGCATATTCGCTGCGTGCGGCCACAACACATTCTTGGAAGGGAGTAAGCGATCTCTTCAGTGAACTCTCGTCTGGAAACGGAGTTTGGGATAGCGTAGATGGTTCGCCGTCGCGCGGTGGCTTCTCTGGTGGTGGATCCTCCGCAACGGCAGCAGTGCCTATGCCATGAGATGAGAATAGTCTATTACCTCGCAATACCACTCACTTTCAGTCTGCTTCAGATCATTCTTTATATTCTTAGTGGTAATTGCCGAGGTTTCCTCCTCGGAATCAGGGACATGATAGTCCCCAGTGTAAAGATAGTGCAAAACACACTCAACCGTTTGCTTGTCAGAATCAGTCCAATCGATATCACCATCTCCTGTGTCTTTCCAATTCCCGTTCATTCGAATACTAGCTGCAGATGATTTGCATGCCGACAAGACTCCGGGGTGAATATAGTAGACCGCCTGTTCACTCCCAGCCAAGACCTTCCTCGGAGGTTCTCTTAAAGACCTGCGTTGTTTTCAGTCTTCATTACTTGCACCCATTGAAAGCAATCTTACCCGCCCAATTGTCTTTTCTGATTCACGGAGTGCATTCTCGATCAGGGATGATAGAAGGCAGCTAAATTAAGTTTCTACCATCAAATCTATGAGTCTTTATCAGGCTGAAAGTTAAGCCGGATGAAAAGCGGGGAACAATTGTTGAGGCGCACTGCGTCATCTGTGAACCCCGAGATCCCAATCATCATACGAGCCACAGGTCACACCGACTGGCGCGAATATTCAGCTGACCACTTATGCGAAGCCACATAATTACACATGACTATTGCCAAAAAAAGTCTACAGTAGAGCAGGAAGTGTTATCTTAGTCTTACACAATAGCATCTTAGAACTACGACTACAAAATTTATCAAGTCAAGAGGAGCTTCAAGGCATGGTAGGCATACCACTGCGACTTGTCAACGGTAGGCATCAGAAGGCATTTTGGCAAGTACAATCTGAGACATGAGGTGGGACCTCGTTAGTAAATTAGTAAAGCTTAGACGACGCGGTCGTAACTAAGTGAACACGTTGGCCGAGCGTTGGCCAGCCGAATTCGCGAATAGTGCCGCGGCTGCCACTGCGAGACGTCTAATTGATAAACCTCATGTTAGTAAACCGATGATTGAAAAGTATTTAGCGAAGACGCTGAAGCTGAAGATCATCCTGAATCATCGTAAAGTGGCCCCTGGAAACAGTAGCTGAGAATTTCAACACTCAACACTAATATTCTGTCGATGCTTGCCGACCTGTACCTGATTAGAGTATTCTGCAGGGTAGCTACATTGAACATAGTTCAACGACTAATCTCCTTCTCCGAAACAATTTATGATTGGCTACATTACCTTAGACAGCGAGCTATTAAAACAACAATGAAAAGCATCTATTTCAGCGAGCGAAGGTTGAGGTTAAACAGTAAAGTTTGAAAGGAGTCGTGCCAGGGATCATGTTATTCACCATCAAAGAGACCAAGCGTGCCATGTCTGCATGCAAATTCAACGGACCCAAACCCCGAAGTCTTTCTCCTCGACTCTTTCTAACTTTTCTATGACTAAAGAAACGTTCTTCCTACTAATCAATCAAACGCTACAACGCTTGAGCCTACCATCTCGCCCCTTATCTTCAAGATTGCACATGATGATTCTTTCTTCCATCCGTTCTGATAACTTCGATGATGAGAGCCCATGAAACGGCCTCAAGACATCAGGGGTCGAATTTAGCAGGGTATCCAACCGCACCATTTAGCATTTCACCGGATCGCTCCATGCAGGGGACAAGCACGCCTGGCAGATACAACAATGGACAATGTAAATCCTACTCGCCTATGGCAGTAAAATAAGCTTAGAGATCAAGAGTGCAACGTCGGGCCATAATCACGCAGGATAGCCAGGACGACGATCAACAGGACACATGATTCATTATACAACGTACACCGAAAAGGACCCTATGTTACATCTCCCAGGATCAGGATCCGCACCGCACAACACCCCTCTATAATCTTCTCCTCGTAACAGTCGCATTCCCACCGCCAACCCTCCAGCTCTCGACGGGCCCATTGTGGCTCGCTCTGACGCCCCCAAGATCAAGCACCACCTTCTGCAGCACGACGTTACTCTCGACCAACCACAGTTTCAGCGTATGCTTCCCCGGCTCCACGGCGCCCCAGCTCGTCGTATTAAGCCACGCGCTGCGCGCCACGGCTTCTAGCCAGCCCACCGGAAACAGCGGCTGCTTCTGGTCGATGACATATTGCCTTCGCTGCTGCGGCAGGTCGTCGATCTGGGCTACGTACGCGAGGGGTAGTTTGGGGTTGATGTTCAGTGTCGGGCTGAGGATGAGTGTGAGGTTCAGGGCTTTTGAGCTAGTCGTCGGCGTGAAAGTGTAGAAGTCGTATTCGAGGAGCGGGGCCGTGGAGGTAGTTAGTGCTTCGGCATTGTTGTCGTTGAGTTTGACGGCAGATTTCGTGCGTCCGTAGCCCGGGAGGACGGTATATGTCAGGTTTCCGGCGGGGGTGAGTCGCGTGTAGTGCTCGGCTTCGAAGGCGAGTTGTCCCGCGGACTCGACGAAGCCGGCGGTGAAGGTGGATGGGAGTACGGTGTTGTTGAGCGGGATGTTGACGGTCGGCGCGCTGTATTGCGTTCCGTAGTCGGTCGAGGAAGTAATGTTGAGCACTGTTTTCTGGCCAGCACCTGCGGGGAGCTGCGTCCAGTCGATGGTGATATACACGCGTACATCTTTATCCGTTGGGGCGATGGTGCCCGAGGATTGGGAGAGTTTGACGAAGGGCTGGGCGGCAATCTTCCAGTCGAAAGACTGCGTACCCACGCTGAAGATGTCGATCCAGCGGGGAGGGGTGTACGGGGTGAGGGCGGGGAGGTCGAGAGACCCACCACCATTGGCGTGCCAGATGTCATCACCTGGTACCGTCGCGTTACTGCCTTCAACGGCCACGCCCATGTCGCCGGCGAGGGAGCGCTCGGTGTCCATTACCCAGCTGAGGAAGGGCGAGCGTTGGCGCATGGGTTGTTGCCTATAAGATTCCTCAATTTGTAATTCTCGTAAAAGGAGGATATAACTTACCAGTATCCCTGATATCCTAGATGAGTCTGATCCATCATATGTTTCCACTTCCCATTGAGTACAGAATTATACTCCTTCGTCAAAGCGGCATCTTTCTTCATGCCATCCAGCACGCGCTGGAACCACACATTGGCGCTATTCCTCGTCTGCCCAGAGTAAATCTGGTTTCTTGCACTAGCAACCTGGATATCAATGAAGTTGCCTCCGGCCAAGACAGGATGCAGGATCATCTCGAAGAACGACGGCTGCTGAGAGGAGGGGAGAGCATCGTACAGCGCTTGTGCCTTCTTACCAATATCCACCCATTGCGCAAGAAGCTTGTCCGCCTCCTCGTAGTTCAAGATACTATACGTCACCGGCTCGACAAGTTCGAACTTGCGCATGTTGGAGAGGAAACTGTATGTATCTACAACCTCAGCGATGGCCTTTGCGTGTTCTGTATCAAAGTTTCGTGCCGCCCACCCCTCGAGCCACTTGGGCACACTCGTCTCATCCCAGAGATCGATGTCGTACGCAATATCAAACCAATGGCTGAGCGGGATCTCGTAAGGCTTGATGTCGCCAACGTTGACGATCCAGAGCTGGTCGGCGTCGCGGTCGACGGCAAGACGCATTTGGTCGCGTGTCTTTTGGAGCTGGATGGTGTTGATCCATTTGAAGTTCTGGGGGTCGCCGACGTAGTCGAAGTGCTGCAAACGATTAGTACATGACTATCATGTACTACTTGCTGGGAAAACTTACATAGTACACGCCAGCACCTCCAGACCTCTTCTTTTCATCACCAACTGGCAGTCTCCTGATATTTTGCCAATTGTCCTCCGTCCACAGTAAGATGACATGATCCGGAACCTTCATGCCCGCCTCGAAGTAATCCTGCACCTCCTTGTACAAGCACCACATCTGGGGAACGTCGCTCGCATTCCCATATACCTCATTGAGAATCTTCTCCTGTGCCTCTACGACAGCTTCTAGGACTCCAGTCTGGGTATCAGGGCTCATCGCCGTGTCATGGTATCCGCGCATTCCGATGGTGACGACATTCTCATACGGCTTCGCGCGCTGAGCACCTTCGGTAAAGTATTCATAGAGCGAGGCATTGTTTGTAGCCCACTGCCACCCCTCCTCGCCGCCCTTTCCAAAGGCTTTCCATTCTTTGGTCGCGCGCACCATTGGCTCGGTGTGCGAGGATCCCATGACGACGGCGTATTCGTCCGCCAGGGGCTGATTGCGGGGATCATCGACGTTGAACATGCTGCCCCACATCGCGGGCCAGAGATAGTTTGCCCGGAGTCTAAGCAGGAGCTCAAACACATGCGAATAGAAGTCGGCGCCGAATGCCGAGTTATATTTAGTCTTTTGGTAATTGGCGTTCATCCATCCAGTCAGAGCTGGGGCTTCGTCGTTGATGAAGAAGCCGCGATACTTGACAGTGGGAGATTTCTGCACTTTGGTCGTTCGTAGAGCATAGATAGAGCTGTGGGACTTGGGTGCTACATCAGCGAACCAGTACCAAGGGGAAACACCGATTTGCTCGGAGACATCATAGAGGCCGTAGATTGTGCCGCGTCGGTCGCTCCCTATGGCGTGTTAGTCTTTTCATTGAGGATAAGTGTAGTAGCACTTACCAGCAATAACCAGTGCCTCCGCAGTGCCATTCGTCGGGTTCTTCACCACAACACTGACAAAAGCCTCCCATTTCCCCTCGATGGCACTGACATCGATCTTCCCACTCTTAACCAGTCCATCGATGAAGCTCGAGTTTCCAATTGTCCCGACGATGATCGTACCCTTGGCAGTCCCATTCACTTTCGCAGCGCCAACGCTCCAGTCCTTGTTGATTCCAGTAACATTGAAGATATTCGCCGCATTCAGGGTCCCTTTGCCAGTGGCAGTGACGGATCCATTGAGTCCTGTCACGCGTCCAAAGTCGACTGCCACATCGTGGGCAGCACGGAGCACACCGGGCCAATCCGCAGCATCGAGTATTAGGTTGACATGTGAGTCGCGGGTCGCAAGCAGCAAGCTTCCATTCCCAGACGTGAAATCGATAGTAGGTTTCTGACCAAGCGCGGCGACGAGATCAGAGGCAAATAGAAAGAGAGACAGGAAGCCGAGGAAGAGCTTGGGAAACGACTCCATTACGGCAAAGTACTCCTAGGATCACAATCGAGAAGATGAAATCTGGAGTGCCCACGCCCTTCATTGTATCTGGGGAACATCCCACTATATAAGCCACGATCCCTCCATCTGTCTATCCCCTTAATATTCTAGCTCGCCCGCGTCGTGGTGTATTCCCAGGAAAGCCGCCCATGACCACGCATGCCTCGCTGCTCGATATGACGATCCCGGATATTCCAATCAGGATAAATTAGCCATGCTGCACTACACTTCTGGCGCTACCTTCGAGAAGCATGGCGCCGAGTCCCAGGTACCATCTCGAATATCGAGTAAATGAACACGATGACCCGCCCCTGTACATATAAATACATGGACCGCAACGAACGGATGCTGGGCAAATTCTTCCGGAGCAGCACTACGGCGTGCCGTTCTCCGCGAGAGTATGAGGGGCGATGGGGGAGCAAATGCGAGGATGTGAAGACGGGCTTGGAAACGGGTCCTCGGGTTGATGGATGGATGGATCATCATGGGGAGGGGACGTTCCTGGTTGATATGGCTAAAAGACGGTTCTCCACACTGCGCCTTGCCGCTTGCGACCTAGCGCACAGAAAGTGGGACCGAGCGCCAAGCATCGTCCCGCCGAACTTTTTCGAATTTCGACACCGACCGCGACAGCAGTCCTCCCCCCGACGCCAACGGACCAAGTCTTACAATCGCGCCTCCGTTAAACCGCACACCATGGCCCAAGGCGCCGTGAAGAAGGCGCCCAAGTCGGCGAACTCGAAGAAGTAGGACTTTCGTCCCCTCCTACATCGCAACCTCAGACTGCGCCTGCTCTTCGGTCTTCCCCAGCTGACCCACCCCGCCAGACCCGCACCCTCATTCGGTCCCAAGCGCGGGAACCGCGTCATCAAGCCCAAAAAGGCCTCCCTCATATCGCAAAACGTCATCATGAAGTCCCGGTCCGCGGGTCTGGCGACAAAAACCGAGGCCATGCTGGGTCAGAAGGCGGGACATCTGGAATTGCTGAAGGGCGGGAAGCGGGACAAGAAGGCTGCGAAGGAGAAGGAAGCTGCGCTGGCGAAGAAGGGGAAGCCTTGAAGGATACTTTTTCAAGTCTGAGGAGGTGGAAAGGGTTGCGCGTGATGGATTCCGAGGAGAAGGAAAAAAAAGCCCAGGCTCGAGGCCATATCCTGGATCTGTCCTGAGCTGTATGGTCATAGCCACGGGTCGACAGATTTCTCGTAGTGTAACCAACAAGGATCGGCTCCTTGCAGAAATGTGGCGCGAACTACTGTACGTTTGGCTTAAACTGGTGTGACAGCCAAGGATACACAGCTTGTAGGTGCAACGGAGAAGTTCGATTCAGATTGTGGTCAGCATATGGCTGAGACTTCGATACCCAGAATACCCTATTGCGCCTAAGAGAATAAAATCTCTCTTACAGAGATCTCGACGCTGGAAAGTGCTCCAAACACCGTGACGAGGTATTAAAAAATTGGCATGAATGTGTCGAACGAAATCAAATGATACCAGCCCTCGCCGCCTCCCCGGCTGCAGCATCCACAATCGCTTCGCGGGCCTTGCCTCGTCCAATGCCTCCTTCACCAACACCCATTCTCCGTGCAACATATCGTTGAGCCACGATGCCAACACTTAAGCTGATTGTCTCCTCAATCCAATCCGCAACCCACTCTCTTGGGTCAACGCCTCCAGTCTCGATGATCTCTTGAATCGCAGGGGGGAATTGCGAGTCGTCGCCCGCAAATTCGACCGGAACGGGCGCATCGAGCCACTCTACCCACTTTGCAGGGAATGACTGGCTCAGGGCTTTAAAGCTGATGCCATGAATAGGGTCGTAGAGGTAGATGGCCAGAACGACCAGTTCATCTTCTTCTTTCGGTTCTTCCACGCCACCAGTCTTCTCTGCATCTGAAGATGTCGAGTCGGCGAAGAGATCGTGAGGCGCGGGATAGCTGATGGCCTGGATGGAAAGGAAAATGTCGCTGCTACGGACCGGGTTGCTTTCGCTAAGAACCTCTGTAGCTTGTTTGGCAGCTTCCTCGACACCTCCTCGGGCCGCGAAGAAGTCGGCGGCATACGACTCGGCACTGACTCTGGCGAGCTTGGTTCCCTCAACCAGCCCCTTCACTACGCTGAGATCCCGCCTGTCCGCATGACGCCACCAGGGCCCGTCGTTCCAACCACTGCTTCCCCCTCGATAGCCATCAACGGAGCCGCGGCGATGCGTTGATTCGGAGCCTCGCTGGATGACGAGCAGGTCGCCGCCCTCGACTTGCGCCATGACGGTGGAGAAGGTTTGGTATATGATGGGATCGAGGGAGGGATAGCCGATCAGATCGTGGGTGATGTGGATTTGGAGGCGTTCATGCTGCGAGATTGGCGGGGCCAGCGTGTGGAGGATGTTGGTGAAGGTTGGCATTGCGCGCTTCCCGAGCTCGCCTCCTGCGAGTTGTTAGATTATCAAGCATATATTGCACATTCCCGTCTCTGATGGGGGATGTTCGTTCAAGACGTACCAATGCCACGCAAGGCACCGACATTCCCTCTGACCTGCTCAGCCCAACGCTGTGCTTCTTCGTTCCTCTGCAGTTCTTGATAGGCAGCCTCGGCCTGCTTCTTTGCGGCAGTGGCAGTGGCAGTGGCCGTTGACAGTAAGCCGCCCCACCACGAGCCGCCGGACTGCGCTGGCGCCGGTGCTGGCTTCGGGGGCTCTTCTTCCGTAGGAGCAAAGCTCTGGTGAAAGGAACGCGCGCTCTCTCCCGACTTTCTCGGCGGCTGGGCCTTTTCTTCGCTCGTTCGTGCAGAGCCCGTGGACGACGGGGTAGCGATGCCTGCCCGGCGCGGGTTGCTGGAGGTGGTGGATGACGACGACAGCTTCGGGGTGTTGGGGCGGCTGGTCGGGCGGAGCACTTCGGGGCGCTGGAACTTCTCCAGCGCCTCCAGCTCCTCGAGCTCCTTCAGTGCGTCGACCTCATTCTCAGAGCTCTTGCGGGTGGCCTTGGGGGCTCGGGAGCTCTTGGGCGGGGGTGGTGCGGGCGCCTCGGCCTCCATCTCGAGCTCGGCGAGCTGCTCCTCGACGGTCTTTGGCGGCATGATGGACTGGCAGCGCTCTAGAACAGGGTGCAGTGGCAATGGCAGGAGATATACGGCGGTGCGCTGCCGGGTGTGGACATGTACGACTGAGGCATGCAGCCTGGCGGGCATTACCATTTAGCGTCGCTTCGAGCCGGCCAATCAGACGCCGTGCCAAGTCTTTTTAAACTCGAAGACAGAAAGCGCCCCAGACAAAGATCACCATTCCATCAACTCCTCCCATCGCCAGTGGAAATCAATACGCCGCTTCCTCAGGCCCCTTTGTTCAAGATCTGGCGATCCCATGCGTGCTCTCTTTTTCCCCGCGCAAAGATTTCTGCCCCTATATTTGCATTGCATCGTTCTGTCACCCTGAAGGTCTGATCCACGCTACGCCTCCACGGGATCGTACATGCAGCCGCAACCTTGATTGATGAATGCCACTTTTTGGGGAGGCCCATTTGCTAAAAACCCCATTTTCATGCCCGCCGTTAGGACTTTTCGCGGGTCCGCGCGAGGACGAGCTGCGAAAGATGACATCCCTATGCGAACTCGTTCCGGACGGGGTTCCAAGTCAGCTTCTAGCAAAGGAGAAAAAGTCGATGTCACACCAAAACCTGGCCCGAACCAAAGCAACGGCAACTTGAGTACCGCGAGAAAGGCCACCCGCTCGTCTTCCAATGTGTCCACCTATTCATCCGTCGACGCTCCAGGTCACGCCATTTATGCGAGATACGAGGAGCACATTTTAATTGTTCACGGTTTACCACGCGAGTTTTTCAGTACGCTCACTCACAATGACAAACCGGCCAAGAGGCGAACTACATACCGCCCAGATCCGGATTTATTCCCACCGCTCTACAGTCAGTCTGAGGACGAATCCACGGACGAGAGCGATCCCGATGTTCCGTCGCCGCCTCAATCTACACCTACGCGAGGTCGTGGTGTTCGTGGCCGTGGCGGACGCGGTCGCGGCGGGAGGGCGAGAGCCGGCAGAGGCCGTGGACGAGCACGGGGAAGTGGAACTGCAACTGGAACCCCCCGAGATCTCTCCCCCGTACGAACTCGACCAGTTCGCAATGCTGCACCTATGTATTCCCTTACAGAAGAGGATGATGAGGAGCCGTCCAATCAGACATCGCCAATCGAGCATGCCAAGGAGCTAACGCCTCCCGATGAAGAAGTAGACATGGACGATGCCTCGTCCAACAGCGGAGACGAGGCGGAAGTGGAGCAAATGCACCGCATCCAGGCGTCATCCAACACACCGGGAGGCTCCCCGCCGCTGCCAGGATCCAGACCATCCAGAGCAGAGAAGTCCACCAAAGTCATGCGTCCAATACCCAGGATATCACTACAGCAAAATTCAGGCTCGCAGACTCCCCAAGAAGCCGCTTCCACTCCCACAGAGCTCCCACTTCGAAAGCTCCTGGATCCAGCCGACGATGTTCTCTCAGATTCCGACCTTCCTGGCCCCTGGATGGAAGGCCTCGACCCTCCAATTGAAGCCGAATGCGAGGACAGGGCAGACTATCTTCTCAAGACACGGTACATGCCTATGACGGACGCTCATGATATCATTATGGCTCTCACCAAGTATCCGGTATCCCAACGGAGCACCGAAAACCTCTATCTTCTTGCCGAGAACACACAAAGGATCCTCAAAGCCTGGCAGGATGAGTATCTCAGGTTAGATGGACGGGTAAGCACCAAAACTAGAACTGAAGCCCGTTGCTGATATTACAGACTGCACCGCATGCACATCCGCCAAAGAAACCTGCCAACGGAGGCCGCATTCCAGTCGCTTCGCAGGTTTTCGAAGACATGAAGGAAGCCGACCTCTACGGTTACGTGTTCGACCCCAAGAGACCTCCAGGATGCCAAGATCCATTTGCACAACGCATTGGTCGAGAGAAGACTAACGGTAGAGAGCTCCGTCAGCGCCGTGCGCGTGATATGCTCGACTCGGCCGCGCCAAGCGACGAGGACGAGGAAGAGGACATTGAAGGACGGCCCGGCAAACGGCAACGTCGAGCCACTCGCCGCTTCGAAATTGGCGACCAAGGCCCCGGTACCGGTACTGTCACTGGAACGACTACACCCAAGCGGAATGGATGGGGCGGCGCACGCAAGAGAGGCGTGAGCAAGTACTCACACGGCGTTTCTGAAACCCCAGAACCAGAGGGTCGCGTAAAACGTGTCAAGGGTGTGGCGACTGCGTTGCTCCACCAACGGGTTCAAGAAATGCGAGAACAGTCAGCTGTCGCAAGCTCTGGTGACGAAGGAGGCCCAATAGATGCGAATTCGGATGAGCTGAGTGATGCGCAGGGACTCAATGACCTGTATCGCCGACGAGGACGGCCTGCAGGGAGCAAGAATACGGGTAGGAGGAGCGACTTTGGAGTCAAGAAGGGTCCCCGGGGTCCCCGGAAGAAGCCCACCGAAATGTTCGTTCCCAATGTCACCTCCCCAACATCAGAAAACGCGCCCGCTGTGCTGAAGTCTCTCAGCCAGGGGCAGAATCAGTTTTCCATCGATCCTCAACCTTCAGTACATCCCCAACTTGGAGTAATTGGATCGACCCAGGCCCCGTCAGTTTTAGCTCCACAACCAATTGCAACAGTCTTTCAAGTGACAACATCACAGGCTCAGGACCCTGGAGCCTATGCAACGCATGTCACAGCCTCCACGCCTGACGCATACATGGCCATGGCACCGATGAACCAGTACGAGAATCCGTATAGCGAGGACTCGGGAGCCACACCAGGGTCAACATCAAAACGAAAACCACGTGTGAAGAGCGAGAAACGCAGCCAATCCATGACTATCTGGTGGGCAGAGAGAAAAGCACGACAAAAAGAATTGGACGACAAAAATGGTGCGAGTAAGTCTGCAACCGCCAAATCCACATCGTCCGCTAGTAAGAGAGCGCCCAAAGCGCCTGCGGCGGCGTCAACTACCACGTCTGTCCCGCTCGAGCAGCCGCACTCCTTGTCATTTTCTCGTCCAGAGCCAGGCTCCTACGATCCTTACCCCGTCCAACCGCCACTGCAATCGTTCTCTATGGCTTCTCCAAACGCTCCATACGCAACAGCCCATCCACCTACACCACATCCGCCTCCCCCACTACCTCCCCCTCCACCTCCCCCAAACCCCATGATGACGCAAAACTCACCACTGGCGGCTCTTCCATCAGGGCCGCCATCTGGACCTTCTCACGGCCCGGCTCACAGCCATCCTCAGAGCAGTTACGGTCCTCCTCCACCTGGCCCTTCTTACGGTCCTCTTCCTCCCCCTTCCTACGGGCCTCCTCCTAGTGCGTCTCATAGTTCGCCCCCAGGCCACTCCCATGGCCCCTCTCTTGGGCATTCTCAGAGCCCATTTGTTGGCCCTCATGGCTCGCGGTCCTCAATGCCACCGCTCGCGCCCGCCCCATTACCTCCGCAAACACCACAAAACTATCCAAGTCCGTACGGTCCGCGAACAGCCCCACGCCCTAAGAGTAGTGGTCCTCCTCCGCTGGCTCCAGCACCCGCGCATATCAGCCCGTACCCTCCACTGGGATCGGGGCCAGCGGGGAGTAGAGATTTGTCTTTTAAAGTTATGCTTCCAGGACCGGCGCCCGGAGAGGAGGGCAGGCGACCGAGTAGATGAGCGTTGAGAAGGGGACGTGAAGGACGTGAAGGGTGTATATAGCGTTTCTTAGCAGGAGTTATCCTCCCGATCCTATTTGGATCGGACACTGTGTATATTGTACTTTTAGGAATGATCGAGTGCATAATAAATTGCTACGGCGGTTTGTGTAAACCATGTTATCTATATATCTACTTCGTGTTCTTTGCGTCATCGGCGTCTCCCATTCAATTCCCGTAGGAATATATGTTTCCCCAACCCACAAGAAGAGCCCGTCGCTAGTAGGTCGATGCCAATCCGGAGACTAGTCTATAGGGCCAACACCGTCACCTCGCTCCCGACGACATAGATATAGAGAGTCTTATGAATGGTGCACCCTTGGCCGGCAGCGATATATGGATATAAAGTAGTAATTTGTATCCATCGCTGGGAGAGGCAGGTGGTTGACCTCTGGCCGACAAAATGCTTGCAGAATTTTCTCTTGCAGAATTTCAAGAGTGTAACCGCTGATGAGATGATTGACGGACTAGGAGCAAACAACTCGACTGTTGCGGTATCGTGTGCTCGAATCGTCCAACCACATTTATCCCAGTCTTTTCCGGGTGTACTCTTTAGTCCATCCATCAGGTGGGGACGGGAGCTGCGCTGGGGGGGGAGGAAGACCCGGCCATTGACGGAGCAGACACTATTTGTATTGGATAGGACTAGGGCATCGAGCTCATAGGTCTTCAATCGCTATAGCTCTGCCTTTAAACTTAATTTTTTCTTTTCCAGGTCTAGCGGGACAACATAGTGTTTATGAGGCACTTATATCTCTGTTGCTGCTACATAAATGAGCATACATACCCGATTACCTTGAAGATACGATTGGAGTCATCCGCATCCGAGGGTACTTTCGCACCTCATCCCGCCCATCACAAGCATAAGGGAAGCCAGAATGACCCATAGAGATTTCTCTTGTTTCACTGAGACCTCCAGGCGGTGAGTAGAAGCCTCAGAAGCGCTTTCCATATTGTAGGAGGTCGAGAACTTCTTCAGTGACAGATAACGATCGCGAGTGGCTTGTCACGGATGGGTACAGCCCGGGAGTCGTCCTCAGCACGCTTTTCCTCCCCCTCCCCGAGCGCGATGCTTGGGCATGCGAGCCTCAGCAGCCACCTGCTCGCGCCGAACACACTCGATGTCACTGATACGCGCATCCTTGACCCCATTTCTTCTACTAGGCTATTTAGCGCCAGCAGGGGACAGAAAGGGGATTACTTACCATCTTGGATGGAGTGAGCTCCAGATTCTCATCTTCGGAGTCTAACTCGGCGAGTTTGCGCTTTTTGGCCTTCTGCTTGGCAATGTCGGCCTTTGCTTCAATCTCTTTCTCTAAATATAACCCCTGTCTCATCAATTCTACTTAGAGTGCGACTATAGAGAAGGCAATACAGCGAGCGCAACATTGGTGCGTAACGACTCCATGGTCCACAGTTCCTGGTCGTTCCTCTCTTCTCTTTCTTCAAATCGTCTATTTTGCTTGATGAGCGCTAGCTTCTGCCGTTCAATCTCCGCATTTGGATCAAAGACGGCCTTACCAGCCCAGGCCTAGGGACAATACGTCAGTATACCTCAAAATGGTTCAGAATGGCCCTACTTACCCTCTTGCAGGGCGTATCGTCGTCTAGTGCTTCTTTTTGAAGACCTTTGGCTACCGAAATCTCCAAGGCTCTCTTTTTCACCTCATTCCGAACAGCAATACTCTTATTGTCTCTCTTGCGGCCAGTGGGCTTCACTTTCGAATCTGACTCGTCGTCTTCACCTACTGCATCATTGTGTAGACGCAGATGAATGCTGTAGGGTGCAAACTGCCCATAAAGGCCCAATAAGCATCATAACAAGACAAATGGACCTATTCAAATTACCTGTCAAGCCTCTTGGACATATCAGCGCAAAGGATGCTCAGTCTAGACACGCTAACCACTAGTGCGTCGTTGGCGGCCTGCTTGCGGGCAGCAAGGGTGGTGGCGGCTCCCGACGGCACAGGTAGGGCTGTAGTGGTATTCAAGATATTATCATCATCGTTAATGACCTCCTCGATGGTCCTCTGTTGCATAATCTTCCAGTTGCGGCGAAGACCGGCCAGAAGATCCCAGATGTTAGGCAGCTCGCCACGAAGATAGTCCGGTAGCTGAGTAAGGGTCACCATGGCTCAAAATACCCCAAAATGGGCCATACCACCAAGTTACATTCTTGATTCGTGATGAAACACCAGAAACACCGGCGAAAAGCCACAGCATCTCCCCGATCGTTTATCACGCTCCACTCGCGGAAGAGGTGTTCGTTCTCAGTGCTAGGCTTCGGAATGATGCAGCCAATTGTTCCCAAAAAGCGGAATTCGTGGTTCTTGATGAAGGTGATGTAGCGAGCGCAAAATTGGTGCGTAACGACTCCATGGTCCAAGGTAGTTATTTTTAGGACACCTTGTCATTGCTAGGCACCATCAGCGCCTATTGCATCCTAGAAAGAGACAGAATAGGACAGCTTACGCTTTAAGATCCCTAATAATGACAACCGCTGCCTTCTTAAGCGCCTCTTGAGCTTCATAGCACCGATCGCCCTCCGACTCATTGGTCTTAGCTATGGTAATTTGGACTGCTGCCTTTAGGCGCACGCGGGTATCCTCGTAGTCAACAGGCACCTATATAGGATTGGCAGAGCTAACATAGGTTAGAATAAGCTATAAGCCCTACTTCAAAACATTTCTCACGGCTCGGCCAACATTAGGAGCATTTCGGTCATCTTCAGACATGCCGTGTGGTGCAGATCCATTTCGACCAACATGCGGCCAGTGACACCCTCTTTTTGGATTTTTCAGGACCACCAGGGATAACATATTTGCTCATGAAGCAGATTTTAGTTTCCAGGCCACCGCATATTTTCAATTGATGAGCCACATAGACGAACTGTGTCTGTGCTTTTATTTTCCACATCTGTTTTATAGCAGAGGCGAGGGCGAGATAGGTCGAGGTAGAGGGCTCCTTGTTGCATTTTGGACATGACTGCACGGTGGTTTTCCGCGCACTCATTGCAGGTTGGCTCTTGTTTTTAAGGTTTGGACACGAAGGTCGGCATGCATCTGTAGGATGGGCGTTGCAAAGAGTGTTTATGTATGTGGGGGAGAGGACACTACCGCATTACAAGGCACTGGATTTGTTTGGAGATGCCCTATTTCGGCTGTGTTTATGCAGACTGCACGGGTGCTTCCGACACTAAACCGGTGAATCAGAGTTTTCTCTGTGCTAGGATGTTTAGTCGAGGAGGGATGGGATTAGCTTGGCAATCTCGCCGTATTTCTGCGTCCGAGCATGAACTGTTTTAGGGACGGTATGCAGGTCCCGAATTTTGGATATGGGGAATATCATGAAAGATGAATCACTTGCTCTTTTATTTCTACATCTGGAGGGGCGAGGTCAAGATTGCCATTGGGGTCCTCTTGTTTTTCATTTTGGAGGGCTGCTCCTTATTCCGCTCCACTTGAATCAAGAGAGGGCCTCTTTTGGAAAATGGTGTCTGTATTTTTCCAACATGGCCATGTCTGCACTCCATTTCTTTTGCTGATTTCCAGTCTATAGTCGAAAAGGCAAGGGTACTGAGAGGCAGAAGAGGAAAACGGGGTGGGCCAAGGAAACCAGCTCTTGGGTAGCGTTTCCATACCCCCGCATGGACGTACGTCCTGCACGTTTTTGGTTTCGGATAAGAGATGAAGATGAGGTGGCGAACGACCTGCATCCCAGGATATAATAATGTGTTTCTATCCCAGCATGAACTGGAACTGTAGCATAATTATGTCTCCTTCATATTTTTAGCTCCAAAACGTACTCCTGAAGATTGCTTCTATTCAGACACACATGGCTCATTTCCCCTTTAGGCTATAGCCTAGGGCAGATTCCAACATAGCAGCTTAGCGCATCGCTTTATATTTTGTAGCGGCGTACCTGCCAAAGAGCGTTGTGTTTCTACCTCTCAGGCAAACATGGAATATGTAGACAAGACGTCCGAAGCACACATTCCCACATGGTATTCAGATTTTCATGAGAGTTGTCTCACGTGGGACAATCTGATTACACGTTACCATTAAGGCAGCGCATACAATGTCTATGTTGATTTCACCGGTCCACGCAAGGACAGCAAATTCTGTTTCAGGTTTGGCCTCATGACAAATATTTGGGATGTTTCTGATTTGGAACCCCCGTATATCATGTGGCCTTAAGCTTGGAAATTTGGAGACGGCTTCCGACATGCATTCGGTGAATGCGTCTTTTGGTATAATTACTAGCGTCCGCACATAGGCAGCGATAATTAATTCCTTCTTGGTCGCCGAGTCCACAGTTTCGCTTTCTGTCCGATATCTATTTTGCATGCTTTGCTCCCGGAAAGGCGAGCACGCCATGAACTCTTTGCTTTCTTAATTTGTACTGCCTGTCTCAATGACGGGTAGAAGTCCTCATGAACTACACTTCAGTTGCTTTTCTCATGTAGTTGAGTGTTCTTCCACTTCTTCTGGCATTTTGGGTAAGCGGTGTTTAGTTTCCATCTCCGGAGCATGCACCGAGTTGAAGTTCGATTCTAAGGCTCACGCCCGGATCTTCAAGATCTGTCTTGGTGATCCGTAAACGACGCTGATTTTAGGAAATTTTGCACGGCCGAATCATTCGCCTCTAGCATGTCCTATTGGACCCTTTGTTTTTACTCTCAATTATAGCACTAACATCAAGGTGAGAAGGAACATTCCCTCTTCGTCTACGTGATTTAAGCTCGGAGCTCTGAAACAAGCATATATAATGCTGTGACGGGTTTCAGGAACTTGGTGGACTTTTCAGAACCTTTTCCTGGAGATTGCTTCTAACCTGAAGACTTATCGAGTTGAAATTTTAGTCAAGTATTCTTCTGCTATCATAGGAGAATACAAGCGCAGCAAATTTGGACAGCAAATTTGGACAGCAAATTTGGACAGCAAATTTGGACAGCAAATTTGGATAGTAGATATCGATTTGTATACCAGCATTGAACTGATGATGCGTCCCGGTGGTGGGCCGGGCTGAGTTCTTTCGGTAGGTCCCAGGCTTGGTGATATGTGCGTCGTCGTCGCGGTGGCTCTCGTCATAGAAGTTCTTCCACTCTCTCAGGAAACGTCATAACTCGGGATGTTCGGCTATGAGGCTGTCATTGTGCTTACAATGTTTTTTTATATCAATTTATATTCCCACTTCAGCACGTATATAGCGGAGATGTGAATAAAACTTGTAGGAGAATAGTAGATTTTTAGAGACTGCTTAAAGCTGCGGTTGATTTCGTGATGAATTCAGCATTTTTAGTGGGAGCAGGGCGAGGACAACATGAACGCTGGAAGAAATGTTTTGCATGTCCAACGCCCAAGGGCACATCACTGCGCTATCGGCCACTTATAGTCCATTTGGGACAACAAATATGCTCCCTCGTAGCGCATTTTTGAAGACTGATTCCACATATACAGTATATATCTAGGGCTTTGCCACATGTCGAAGAATGCAGCATTATGCGTTGTTGGAATCCTTTCAATTCCTAGATCCCAGAAACCACGCATTCCGATCTCCACGCATGTACGATTGAGATATAGGATTCTATACCCACATATTCCTATTCTAGGCTTTGTATTTGGTAGGACCTAGAGCTGAGTTCTCACATGTCGCTAGTATTCGGACTCTAAGGGGGCGAGAACAGCATGGTCAGGGTTCTCGTGCGCTTTGATTTAACCCCCAACTTCCTACCAAGTCTATAATGATCGACATTCAGTATCGGCGACGCACAAAACCATCGCAATACTGCTTTCATGTTTGTGGACTTCCACTTAAGTAATGACAAATGTCAACCTCTGATTTTAACACGAGGTCATCATAGACTTCGATCATCATCTTTTCAAGGCTTCAAGCATGAGGCTGGTGCTTGATCTCGGGGACGTAGATCTAGAGCACACGTTCTTTGCTGTCGCCTATTTCCAGACCGCTTCCCGCATGTAATTGTACTAGCGAACAAAACCATGTTCTGAATCTCTTGTATTTTACAGTTCTGAATCCCAAGCTAGCATGCATGGCTTTGATGCCCACTTTTAAAAGCAGACATTCTACTTGAACTCTTGCAATTTTAGTCTGCAAGACATGAACTGATACTGCCTAGAAGCGCACACTATTGTGACCTGCCCCTAAGCATTTTGATGTGTTGATTCCTAATCGCAACTACACTATCGGCCTGTTTTCGAAAGAAGTTCTCTTTGTAGATTCACTTCGCAGTATGGGTGGGTTGGAGGATGTTTCTTGACTGCGTAGAGAGATGTAAAGACCTTTGCTCCTTCTCCGCCCACAAGGCATGAGTAGGTGTTTGTCTTCTTCTAGGTGTTTGTCTTCTTCTAGGTGTTTGTCTTCTTCTAGGTGTTTGTCTTCTTCTAGGTGTTTGTCTTCTTCTAGGT